>PVJA010001404.1:0-82475 GCA_004027025.1 Myocastor coypus | reverse complement strand
CATTTATTAAGTGAAAATTTCACACCACATTTCCTGGACACCTAGAAGAATTTAGCGATCTGATCACTAAAGCCAATCAGGGTCTGTAGCATGAAAGGGGAAGCTGCTGCCACTGAGTACACGCGACAGTCCCCTGAGTGAACCGTACAGAGAATATCACCTCGTGCGTATCCTGTGTGCTGTTGTTTTCCTTTGGCAGATTTGGAGGGTCCTCCAAAAGAGGCTATCATAGCAGATGAACAGGTGTGTGCTGTCCTGTTTGATCCGAAGCTGACTTTAGAATATGTGGAAGAGCAGAACCCCTAGGCGATGACTCTCTTTGTCACCTGCTTTGTGGCCCCTTGTACTTCCTGGAGGCGCTCCTGCCCCTCAGTTGACTTCCGTGTCTGTTTTCAGATTCTTTGCTTTGCAGCCTGTGCCTGTGATGGCCCTCAGCGCAGGACTTCAGCCTCTGTGCCTGCCTTCCCATCTCCCCCCTCTGACCTGGCCCCACATTTGCTGTCACTTTGGGGCTCGTTACTCCCAGATGCACCTGGCCTCGGCACCTCCGCTGGGCTCCCTGACTGCTCCTGCTGTCTCCACCCTCTGCCTGAGGTGTCATGGTCTCCTCAGTTACCTGGGTCCAAATGCACACGGCCCTCTCTCCCTCATGTCCCCAGCTCAGTTCCCTCTTCTAATCAGCCTGTTTGGGGCTGAACTCCAAGGCTGGAAGCCCTGGTGCCCTCCTAGAGAGAGGTGAGTCAGTACCTGGCTCGGAGAGTGGTCAGGCAGACACCAGGCTGCATCCAAGCTGGGCCATGTCCTGGCTGCCTGGCTTGAGCAGGGGACTGTGGCATCTCTGAGCATTTGTTCCATGTAACCATTTAAAGCAGTGGTTCTCAACCTTTCTAGTGCCGTGACCTCGCAATATAGTTCCTCATGTTGCGGTGACCCCAAACCAAAAAATAATTTTGGTGGCTACTTCAAAACTATAATTTTGCTACAGTTATGATTCGGGAATGGCTTTAGTTGACCCCTGTGTTTTGGTCATTTGATCCCTGCCGGGGTTGAGACCCACAGGTTGAGAACTGCTGATTTAAAAAATGGAAGGGTGAACATAGTTTATTCCTCATAAAGTTATTGGGAAGATGAAATCAGGAAATCTAAGAGACTTAGTGCACTGCCTGGCGCATGGTAAGCTCGGAGCAGTGCAGAGATACCCGAGCGTTCGCTTCTGTGCGTCCCCTGTCAGAGTGCCTTCCACTTCCTGGGAGCTGGTTGGCTTCTCAGATAAGTTGGCCTTGAACCTAAATTTCTCAGCTGAGTTGCGCTCAATGCCCTGCAGACCTTGCCCTCCCACATTCTCATGGTTGCTTTCTGGCTTCCTGTGCCTACGAAATCCAGGGACACTGAGGGGTTCACCCCACATCCCCAGTAGGGCATCACTGAGAGCATCGGGCAGGTGCTTGGTGTGTGCCTGTCCAATAAATGGACGAGTGATGTGGAGTAGCCGAGTATACCAAGTAACCGTATCACGCGATGACCACCCAGAATGTTCATTGGCTCTCTCTAACTGCGGGCAGTGAACTAAACTAAATAAATCAGGAGTGGCACCTGGCACTGTGCAGCTTTCTGAGTGCCTCAGCTCGGGTGACCCTGATAAGCCCTGTGATGACACTACCATGAGCCTGCCGAGAGAAACGGTCTTCCCGTTTTGGGATGAGAACGCTGGGGCACGGAGAAGTGACTTCCTGAAGAGAAAACTCAGACTTTCCAGGATCTTTTAGCCCCTGCCTTGTGGTCCTGCCTGCTCCTTTAATTTCAACCCTTGTCAGGACTAAGTGAGTGTCCAGAGCGTAGTGTGTATGCTGCTGTAAAGCACACCGTTGGCAAAGATTTTCAAAGGGTCTGATAGTAAATAATTTAGGTTTTGCAGGCAATGTGGTCATAGCCCTGGTAGCACAGAGGCATCCGTAAGTAACATATAAATGAACTGGCATGGCCGGAGTCCAATAAAACTTCAGTTACAAAAATAGGTGGCCAGCCCAAGGGCTGTCCTTGTGATCTCTGCCGAAAGTGGCGCTTGTTCCAGCTGGGAGTTAGCAAACCTGCTTTCGCCTTGCTGGGCTATTTGGGAGTATTTTGCTTCGGAGCTATTAGCAGGGCACCAGGTAACAAGTGCTTTTCATTTCCAGATCCTGTTGCAGAAAGAAGAGTGGGGGAGGACACGTCACTAACCCCGGAAAAACTCACGTCCCCCAGCAAGGCTGCTGAAAAAAGAGCGAAAGATGACAGTAGGCGGGTGGTTAAAAGCACGCAGGACCTAAGCGATGTGTCCATGGACGAAGTGGGCATTCCGCTCCGGGTATGAGTACAGACCCGAAAGGGCCTTCTTATCTTGCAGCTTAAGCCAATCATGACAAGGGTGGGGAGCTGAGTGCACGCGAACCCCATGTAGGGCTTAGGCCAGGAAGAGGGATCCTCGCACTGGCCTCAGACCCTGAGTACCCCCACCCCAGTAACTGTTCAGATGTGGCCTATAGCTACTTTTCCCACAGTGGGTGTGGGGTAAAAATTCACTCATGGAAAAATAAATTTCATGGCAAAATGAAAAGAAAGACTAGCTAGGTGGAACAGAATTAGAGATTCCTCTGCAACAGGATGTCCAGGAGGCTTTGGGCTTGTGAGTATTTAGGGGAGAAGGCTGCAGGAAATCCTCCTTGCTGTTTGTGTGGAGGCTGTTTGAAAATCCTTGCTCCAGAGCTAGAGCACCGTGGAGAATGTGAGCTCCAGGGTTCCTGCTATAGGTTTAGGAAGAAGACTGCCCTGGCTAGGAGCTACCCCGCCTTTCAAAGTGAGCAGCAAATGCTACGCAAACCGCAGAAAGGATCTGGCCTCGCAAGGCCTGGAGGGTAGGCAGAGCAGGTCTTGTGGCAGCCATACCCTGCTCCTTCTGCTGGTCAGACCTGCCAGGCCTCCTGGAGACTGTAAGCACAGGGCAGCCCGCCCTCTGAGACTAGACTCAAGTGAACTGCATTTTCTCCATGTATGTCCCTTTGCGATTTCAATTTGGAAAAAGGAATGCCTTCGATGTCTTTTTGGAAGAGACCAAAAGAAACAGCAATGGGCTGTGCTTCGAAAGAACTCTATCCTGGTCCTAAGCACTAAGATTGAAAGCAACCTGTTTCCAAGAGCAGTCGCAGCTATCATTGGCTGATGATGTTTAAACATATCTTGTTTACACCTCATTCACTGGACTGCGTGGTGGATACTCCAATTGCTCCCATTGCACGGGTGACCGTACTAGTCAGTTTTGCATCACTCCAGTGGAATAGTCAGTAAGATAGGCTTATTTTGGCTTGTGGTTCTGCAGGCTGAAGACAAAAGTTAAGTGGCTCCCTTGATTTGGGGCTCTGGCGCGGGTGGCACCTCTTGGCAGAAGGGTCCATCAGAGTTGTGCTCCCCTTGTGATCCAGGAAACAGAAAGGGCATGTGGGATCCTCCTTTGCAGACATCAGCAGTGACTTTAGGAGCTCCCCCTTGACCTCTCCCTCTAAGGACACCCCCTGGAAACCATGACGCTAGTATGGCTGCCTGGGATACACTCTTCTGACCACACCAGTGAGGAAATGGACTCTGAGGGACTGTGTCCGTTTATTTATTTATTTTAAAGAAAATAAAAACATGCACAATATTTCCAAACACGATGGAAGGAGAGTGACAGTGGTTGGCACCTTGGTGATCACTTTTGCCCTATCTCTGTGACTTTGGGAAAATCGCTTTGACTTCTCTTATAGCCCCTCACGAAGGAGGAGTGAAAATATTACCTGTCACCTTCCTTCCTCATTTTATTTTTATCTTAAACCTAACGAGGAAAGAAGCTCCCCAGCTGTGTGGCGAGGATGAAGCTCTGGCGCCGAAGGCTACAGTGGGTTACGTTTTAATGCCCGTGTTCTAAATCCGGCCTAGGCAAGGTGACTTCGGTCCTTGCCTACAGAGTAACCCGGGGTAGGCGGGGCACAGGGGGGACGAGCGAGCCTTCTCTGCCTCCTGGCTTTACTTTGGTTTCTTGTAGTCAGTGGGAAAAACTCTCTCTAAAAAGGAGATTTAAAAAATTAATATGGACAAAATTTAAGCCTGTCTTTCCCTACTTTTCTTCAAGAAAAGTGTCTTTCTTGTCCAAATAGTCTATAAATTTTGACTTCATTCTTTCTCCAAATTTTTTATCTTTCTGATACAAATGTGATTGAGTTTTGAGTTAAGATAGGATTTCTTTGTTTGATTTTGATGTTATAATCATACAGGCTGTGCAGTATCCTAACATCTTCATTTTATTTTACTTTTTGCCTTTTTTCCCCAGAATACCGAGAGATCCAAAGACTGGTACAAGACCATGTTTAAACAGATCCACAAACTGAACAGAGGTACTGACTTTTACTTGTCAAAGCTAACTGCCCATATGTTGAGTGGTGCTGTAGGCCTGACGTCATTTTGTTTCGACTCCGGGCACCGGGGTCCTGCACTCAGATTCCCTTAGGTACTGATCCGCCTGATCCAGCCCTTTGCCCCCAGGGCCAGGAGAGGTGATGCTCCCGGGTGCCTGCCTCTGCTTTGTAACTGCAGGCCAGCTCCCAAGCCTTCCCCTAGCCCTCATGGAATGCGGTAGGCTGGGCTCCCACTGTGCCTGTGCTCGACTGCCTATCTGCCTGAGACCTGAGCGGCTCCATCTCCCGCTGCCTCCAGCTTAGGTACATCCTGTGTCAGCCTCTGACTGCCTCCTGGGCCCACCAAGTTAAGAAAGCCCTGAACTAGAGGTCAAGAAAGCGGTTCTCACGTAGATCCAGCCCCTGCCAAGTACCCATATGGCCTTGGACCAGTCATGAATCATTCTGTTATCTTCCTGCCCTTCATCCAAAGGCTGTTGCAGAGTCTGTATAAGACAGCATTTGACTTGTGCTGTAGACCCTAGTACACCTCTAAGGCTGTGTTCAAATGAAGAAAACAGTTTCTTTTGGGGAGCTCGCCCTGGGCGCATAGCCCTGAGAATCAGTCACGAGCTGACACAGCAGAGCCTGGTCAAGCTGAAAGAGAGCCGCTTCCAGAGCAGGGGGCTGCTGGGCTGTGAGCATGTGGCCTGGCATGGGCACACCCAGGGCCAGCGCTGGCGCAGACACAGCCCCAGCAGCTCCCACTGTTGCCCGTGCTGCCAGTCAGCTGGTCGGGATGCTGCTGCACCACGGGAGTGTGCCACTTCTGCAGGCAGGGCATCCTGTCCTCTCCCGTGCCCAAATCCAGTCTGGCTGCCTGGCGTGGAGGACACATGAAGGCAAAGGAAGAGTGTGCCGATCTGTGCTCCCACCTGAGCCTCACGAGCCAGGCTCTGAGGAGTTGCAGGTGCCCACCGAGAGCACTGTGATTAGCTCCTGCTGGCTTCAGAATGAGCCACGCTGTGTCCCTTCCTCAGTAGGGGCATGCCGAGTGTTTAGCCTTGCTGAGGCAAGAGTAGATCTGCTCTGACTGGGTGGATGAGCTCAGCCATGACGGTGATGCTGAATCCTGGATCTCTGTGACTGGACCAGTGCAGTCCTGCTGGTCGCTTCCCAAGCTGACTGCCCTTCCTCTTGTGATCCGTGCCTGTCTGGCCTCAGACTTAGCCTCGGAAGGCTGACTACAGGGACAAGCACGTGGCTACCTGTGGAGCACCTACTTCTGCCCCTCTGGCAGAATTACGGTTCTTAGCACAGCTAAATGACAGGCTCTAAACAAGGCTACCTGCCCTGATAAGAGGCAGCAGTTGCTGAGAAATTAAGGCTCCACTTGTTTGCTGGATTCTAACATCCACAACCCAGGCTTCAATTGCAAAACAATTGAGGATATTATCATTAAATAGTACACGTAATCCTGCTTTATACCGCTAGCTTATACAAAGTGAAAACTTAAAGGTCTGTGCCCATCCTGGACCCTGTTTATATGTGAGTCTTTCTCCAAGAAAAGTAACGATATTATCTCTCTTGGATGTGTTTTACTTATTCAGGCAAAAGGACTGGATTTTTAAGAGCCATTTGAATTTCTTTCATGTCATTAGTGAAGCATACTAGCTCCAGAATTCAAGGAGTCTGATTTGTGTGTGGGTTCCATCTCACTCATTCTCTGTCTTTGTATCTTCCTCTACTCTCTCTCCCAAACCTGCTCCTCTGCCTAGACACTCCTGAAGAAAACCCTTATTTCCCTACGTACAAATTCCCTGAGCTTCCTGAAATCCAGCAAAATTCTGAAGGTACCACCAATTTAGACGGTCTGTCTGTTGTCCTAGCCTTACTTAGCTCCTAGATTTCTGTTGTAGGCATATGCTGTGGCTTGTAGATTTTTATAGAGTTGTTTTCGGCTGGTGAGCATTTTATTTCATTCACTTGCATGATGCGCTACATTAAAACAACTAAGTCCTTTCTAATGTATTGATCTACTTTTGAGTATGATGGCTGTGTGCTTTAATAACACTAAAATGAGTAATTGTTCAAAAGAGTCAACGGGGAATTGTTGGCTCCTCCCCTTCACGATGCGTAGTTTCCAACTCCGTACTTTTCTCTGCTGCAGAGGACAATCCTTACACTCCTACCTACCAGTTTCCTGCATCTACTCCTAGTCCTAAATCTGAAGGTATGAAAGGAAAATTTTGTGCCTCCTTTTGCGCTGATTTTGTTCCTTTCCTTTTACCTGGGCATTTTCCTGGTGGCTAAAGGCTTGTCTCCTGTTTATTTGCTCCCCTCTAACCTTGTGTTCTGTGGTGCTGTCTCACTCCTTGCTGATTGGCCAACTAGAGTCTGTCCAGGTGCTCCTTTAGTCCCATTCCCTTAGGATTTACACTGTTAACAGGGTGACTCTTGTGGCTTAGTTACAGTGCTTTGGAGTGCTGCTTGTACCTAGTCCCCAGGGCCGGTTGGTGTCTGGGCTGGTCCCCTGGTGTTGGTGGCTGGGCAGTAACTTGGCAGTGCAGTCCTGGTGGTGGATTGCCTAGGGGTGGACCTGACAGCTCTCAACAACAGGCATTATCAGGTTCCTATATATGCAACTGGCGTGGCCTGGTCCTCTCTCATCATTGGCCCTCAGTGTATCTCTCTTTGATTAGGAGTTCTCTTGAAGAAATAAAAGATTTAGTAATGGTAGAAAATTACATCCCTTGAAACTAAAGATTTGGGCAATGTGGAGAATGTTTCATCAAAGAACCAAGTAGGGAATTGACCTGCATGAGAGGTTCACCTCATCTCTATTGAGCAGATACGTTTTGAGACAGAAAGTCTAGGTGTCAACGAAGCCTTCTGAAAAGTTAGGTAGCAACTTCTTGAAAATGGTCACTGTCACAGAGATTGTCTGGCCTTTGGTTGAGTAACGCAGAGAAAAGGGGACAGAGGAGTACAGGGACAGAAACAGTGTTTACTCCTCTGAGGTTGAGGTCGAGTGGTCCGACCTTCACTCAGTAGCGAGGAGCCCTTGGTTTGCCCTCCCGGGAAATGAGGACAGTGCCATAAATAGGACACGTACTCCATCCTCGGAAACTCATGTCTGGTCAGGAGTTGGGCGAGATCACAGCAGCATGCCGAGTCCTATATAAGGGCATCTGGGAAGCATATGTCCCCATCTTGTTGGCACACAGTAGGCACTCGGGAATACTTTGGGAACGGAGTGAGCGAAGCCCTCGGCCCTCAGACCAAGAGCTCTCCCCCAACCCCAGGGCGTCCCGGCCACTGCTCCCGTTTTCTCGTCAGCTCAGCCGCCATCCTGCACACACTCCTCCCGTTGGGAAGTCAGTCACTGGACCACTGCCTCTCCCATCTATTATCTTGTATGAGATGGGGCAGGGAGAGGGCTTAGGTCCTGGATTAGTTCAAATCCCATTATCTATTTGTGATCTATCTTATCTATCCTGGTCAGGGATGTCACGCCATTTCATAACTGGTACCTAATTTGAATGAAAAGTTTACCAAACCAACTCAGACTAGGAAAACCACAAGCTGATAACTTAATTGTGACCAGTGACTTCTTCACCACTGACGAGAATCTATGGTCTCTCTTGGGCTTGCTGACTTGAGCCAAAAACATTGCTGAGCAAGCAGCTGAATGTGGTGAGGGAGAAGTTCTTCCTAGGATAATTTTGGCTGATGGTAATAGTTGTGCTTCATCTGGATGCACAAAGCCAAGCTGCTCATAAAGTAGGGCTCCACGGAGGAGTGAGGTAGCAGACGAAGAGTATGCAGAAGGTGCATACTCATGGACACTGGCAGAGGCAGGTCCTGTGGAGAGCAATGGTGGCTTCCACCAGGCTGGAAGACGGCCGCAGACCACAGGCAGCACTCAGTGGTATCCTTTGTCAGCCTGGCTGGGGTCCTCAAGACAGGACGTACTGGCCTTCCAGAAGCTGCCGTGGCTCAGCCACCCCGCCCAGCAGTCCTGGCTGGTGACGGTGCTGCTCCTGCACAGCTCAAGCCGACCCAAGAGGGAAAGAGCGTGGTTTGCCCTAGAGGCATACACAGTAAGAAATGGCACGGCCATTTGTCACACATATTTTAAAAGCAGAGCTTACTGCATTTTTTTATTTTCAAAGACCAAAAAAGGAGAAATGGCTCTAATGCCTAAAAAGTTAAAAATTAGGCTGAACATAAAAAATTCATACTAACAAAGATTATACTTTAGCACAAGTTTCTAAGACGTCTTCCCTAGAGATCTTTAAAAATAGAGTGGATTCCATCCCACGCCCCCATCTGATGACACATCCAGGCGTAGATCACTCTGGTGTTCAGTTAGGCAAAGGCTTTTTTACAAATGAGGGAAACACTGGAGATAGATAATTAGAAAAAAAAAAAAAAAAAAAAGTTTTACTTTCTTCTCTTTTGAGTTTTGCAAGCTTCCAGATTTCTAGGTCCATGGTTTATGGTTTCATTGTTGCCCGTGAGCTCCGGCAGAACCGCTGACCCTGTCTGTGGTGCTCCTCCTGAGAAGTGACCTTGAGCCCCATGTCCTGCCGTGTTCCTTTTACCATGGTGCTGAACCCACAGCTTTGCCCTGAGCTGTTAGCCAATTTTTTTTCCCTTTTTTTGGAGACAAGGCCTCAGTCATTAAGCTGCCCAGCCTGGGCTTGAACTTGCCATCCTCCTGCCTGAGCCTCTCTGCGGGGCCTAGGAGCGTGGGCCACCATCTCGAGCTCTGTGCACTCTCTTTTTGATAAAGGAGAGATTTTATGCCTCTTAGAGAAAAGCATTAAAGGCATATTAACACTTAGTGGAAGTTCTGCCCATCCATGTTAACGTGCGTCCAGCGATAGCTTCCCGAAGAAGTGGGAGGCCTTGGCAGCTCAGGGCCTGTCCCTGGGGGAGGAACAGCTTGTTGCTACCGTTGTCGTTTTACTCTGTGTAATTCAGAGTCTGGAACTAGAATGTCCCTTACAACATCCCTGCTAAAGCCTGGGGGCCACCTCTGTCAAACTTCTGGTTGTGAATAGAGTTTAGAAAAAATCCTTCAGAATATCTCGACGCTGACTCTCTTGAGACAACCAGGACCACGCGCAAGTTTGTTTATGCTGGCTTCACATTCCTTCCCTGCCCCCAGCCCCATTAGAGTGAGCAGGGAAATTCCTAGCCAGCCCTCTGGAAGACAGACAGAATGCTTCTGTCTTAATCTCTGTGGTTTAAGCTATACTGTAGAAAATAAACCTCTGTGAATTCCAGCAAGGAGCAGTCCCTACTCAACCATTTTATGATCATGGAGACCACCCTGTGTCGTAATTATTTATCCCCTGTTTCATAAATCAGGGCACAGGAGGACAAGCCATGCAGGAATGGCTTTGGAAGCGTGGCCTCTGTCCCTCCCCTGCCTTCTGGTTTAAGGGCGTGGCGTCATGGCGCCAGAGCTCACAGCCATAATCCTGTTGATGGTACTATTGCCACTGCTGTGATCTATTGAGTCTTTCCTTATATAGCGTGAGGCTGTGCACTATGTATCACTGTAGCTGTGTCACCTTGATATGCTTCCAGCCATCTCTTGAGGAACCTTTTCATAGCCCCAGTGAAGAATGTGAGGCTCAGGAGGTTGAGTGCTGTGTGCAAGATCACACAGCACCTGGCAAAGCCGGGACTCGGCCCAGGCCTGCGGGCCCCCCCACACAGGAGCTTTCCATCTTTTGCTGCACTGCCCCGCTGAGTCCTCCTCTCCTCTTCTGGTGTATGCTTTTGCTAGTCCCTGTCTTGACAGAGATTCTTGGACACCTTTCTGCAGGCATTCCATTTCCCAAATCTGTCCTGCCTCAGGCTGCAGGGGTCTTGGCAGAGTGTCCGGGAACACAAAGTTAGGAAAGCTCCCCAAGCGAGAGGGGTGCATGGGCATGAGTAAGAACCTCTGGACAGGAGGGAGTACTGCCCTTCCCCTGCCCTGAAGACATTTGGCCAGATACACGTGGGGAGTTGGGCTGTAGGGCTAGGCTCAAGGGAGGCAGGTGTGACATGGGCGTATTTGGCGCATTTGATTGCAAGGAAACAACTTCTTCTTCACCTGATGCCTCAGAACCCAGAGCGAAGGCAGGGAACTAGTGGGTTCTATGTGGTCTATGTCCTGTGAGGATGCACTGGACCACATCTTAGTGAAAGGCTCGAAGCAGAGGAAAGTTCTAGAGACCGCCTTTTCCCCTGTCACTCAAAACACCACTTCTGGGCATGGCCAGGGTGCCGAGTTATGCTGGTCTGTCCCATCGTGGGTTTTCCTCATTCCTAGATGAGCTTTCTCTAAGACAAGCATTTCGGAGGCTGGATTTCTAGAGTCACATTAAAATAATCTTCTACTAGCCTTTCCACATTTCTAAGAATAGCCTTATTTTGCTTGAGTTTAAGCAAATCCTTCTATTGTGAACACGCCTGGCGCAGATCTGTGTCTCCTGCCCCAAACTTTACTTAGCACCGCCCAGGGGAGGCGCCGGGCAGGGCGCAGCCACCACCTTTGCCCTCCTTCTGGAAGCTGCCCAGATGGCTAGCAGTTGCCCAGATGTCTTCAGCCCCTGGGGTAGCTAAGGAACAGAACACTCACTCCTTTTCCACCTGGAGGATCTAGGAAGCCAACAGGAGAGAGCGGTGAGTCTCTGTCCAACCCGGGAGGACTCCCAGGCTGTCTCTTGTGACTCTTTCTGAGCCACCTCATCTCGTAAAATTCCATTTTTTTCCCAGCATATGTCTTTTATAGCTGTTCGACAGCTTATCCTAGTCTCCCCCCTCCCCGTTCCTTAAAATTTTTAATTAAGTTAAAGGTTAATTGCTTTTGTTTAAAGACGACTTGGTGCCTGTTGCCGCAGCTCCCGGGCTTCCTGGCTTCCTTGCCTCTTCTCACCTCTTGCTTCCTTTCCCCTCCTGGCCAAGGCTATGTGTCCATCGCTGTGTCCGTCTGTCTTTTTCTTTGTCTGTTTCTGTTTTAGGGTTGTCTGTCCGTCCCTGTTTTCTTTTTTTCTCATTCACCCTAAATGCTAGGAGGAAAGCCCAAGAATTATGCTGAACATTGCAAAAGCTTGCGCTAGGAAGGAAACTGACCAGTGCCCCGGCCTGTAGCCCCAGCTTCTTGGGAGGCTGAGGTTGAAGGATGAGTTGAGCACAGGGGTCCAAGAGACCAACTTGGGCAACAAACTGAGACCCCTGTGTCTCAAAAAAAAAAGAAGAAAGGCGAGGGTTGAAGCTATAGCTCAGTGGTAGACAATGCTGGGTTGAATCTCCAGCACCAAAAAAGTAATTAATAGTAGGAAAAGTAATTTTAAGCTTTACAGACCTAAGAAGTGCACAGAATGGAAATCAAATGATGCAGGCAGTGGCTACACAAAGGCTAACTTTTTTTTCCTTTTTTTTTAACCAACCTTTTTGGATCAGTTATTTACCATGAACAGATCAATAATTCTCAACTAGCATTTTCATTAGTTGCCTGTAAGGTTTTTATGAATTCTAAACATGCAAACAATAGGAACAAGACCCACAGCTGATCAAGAGCCACTTAGAGGTTCAGTTAAAGTTGCTGTGATTAAATAGGCAACTTGGTGGGCCCTGGCAGTTCTAGGGGGTTCGCTGTCCCCAAATGGAGCTGACAGCCCTTCTTCCTAAAGCCAGTGGTCAGATCACTGGTGAGTGAACATCAGAGCCTGGAAGGGGCCTTAGGGCCCTGCAGTAAGCTGTTCACCTTGTGCGAAATCCTGCACAGTGTCCAAACTTGTCAGACTCACTGACGCTGGAAGTTGCCAAGGTTCCATGGCCCCTGGTTGGTGCTGTGAGGAACACGGATGGTGGGTGGCTCCACTGTGGGCAGAGGTCCCAGGGTCCAGGTCAGCCGAGCCTGCCATGGCTTCACGTAAAGAACCTTTGGAGAAGCGAGGGTAGAGTCTTCTGGTGTAGTTCATAGACAGCTTGAGAAATGTTGTACTAACTGTATCCCAGCTATAGCTAGTCTCTCGCAGGCAGGCCTCAAATGAGCGTCTCTTACGCCCAGGTTTTCCTGAGTACCTTGGTACTTTCACTGCTTATCTCTGTGCCCCAGTGTAGTTGTAGCCTAGCAGGAGAAGGTCTCCAGCATGGGTAAGAGACAGCTGTAGAAAGAATGACTTGTTACCCATTGTCCTGGCAGGCCAGTACGAGGAGAATTGTAGAGTCTGTGGGTAAACTCAGAAGACATACCTAAGCATCGCATGTGGCAGGATGACACAGACTGACACCATTAGGCTCTGGAGTAGCCCGGTCCCCTGTGCACTCGAGGTTTAGGGAACACCACTGACTCCTTCTTCTGTAAAATAGCAATGGGACAGTCTTTGTCTTCCATGAAACAAGGGCAAAAGAACAAAGCAGCCACTGCTGTCACAGGGGAAATGGAGCCAGAGACGTCTGTGTCCTCTGCTACTGCGTGTCTTTCTTGTTGTGCAGCTGTGTGCAAATTTTCTAACTCTTCCTGGGCCTTGATCTCCTTATATATAAGATGAGGTATTTATTTCCTTCAGCTTTTACAAAGTTTGAGTGACATGATGTTAGTAAGTTTCTGGCTGTTAGCAAGGGTGGGAGCACTTTACAAAATTCATCATTAGCTTGGTGTGGTGGTGCACACCTATAATCCCAGTACTTGAGAGGCTGAGGCAGGAGGATCAGTGCAAGTTCGAGACCAGCCTGGTCTACAAAATGAGCTCAACTGCATAGTTGAACTGCATAGTTGAACCAGCTTGAACTGCATAGTGAGACCTTGTCTCTAGAACACCACCACCCAAAAAAAAAAAGTCATTACCTTTCCAAGACAAGACATCAAATATGAAGAGAATTAATGTCTTCTGCAGTTTGTTCTCTTGCTGAAGCTGTTCAGATGAGTCCTTCGAACTTCCTTTTGCTCTCTTCGAGGTCCCTGGCTCAGCTCTGCACCAGGTCCTCAGACACTGTGAGAAGTCTGTTACTGAGCCTCCTGCCTTGCATTAGGCATGGGTAATTGATCCTTCTTGTTCTACCTGTGCCAGATTAAAAATGGCTGCCAGAGTGCCCAGTCACACGGCCTCCGCTGCGGCCTCCTCCCCAACTTTTACGCTTCTTCTGATCTTCAAAGCATGTAAACGGTGAAACTCTAGAGGGGCTGCTTTTCCATTTATAAAAACTGTTTTTCATTGTCTTCTAATGGCTCTTCTAAAGTTCTGCAATGGAAAACTCCAAGGAGTTCTTAAGTTTAGAGTTTATTTATTTATTTATTTATTTTTTGACGGGACTGGGGTTTGAACTCACAACGTTGCACTTGCCAGGCAGGCACTTGTGCCATGGAGCTATTTCCCCAGCACCCCCAAGTTTAGAGTTTATACACCTTTAAAATTCTTGTCTTAGATAGTTTTTAGCTTGATGAACCAACTAATAGCTATGAATTAACCTTCACCTGCCACATACATCCTCATGGACTAAGTATGCCTTGACTCAGAGAGCTACAAGGTTTTTCGTTAAAACAGTACGCTGGAGTTAAAGCAGTGATGTATTAACTTCTAACGAAGCTCACTTTTCATTTGGGATGATCACCATTTTTTCTAATCAAGCCTCTGCAATCAAAGCTAATTTTTAGTTTTTTTTTTTTTTTTTTCATAGCATGGCATTTTGTAAGTGCAATAATCAGAAGTCCTACTTAAAAACAGTAGCCATAACAATCACAAAAACTGGCCGCACAAAATTCTACAGCACAGTCTTTACAAATATGTATTTCTGGATCCCATTTGATCTTTCCCCTGCCTTGTTTTCCTAAGTTAATGTGAATAAGCTTGCACATTTAATTTATAATTGTGACAAGGCTTCACTGTGTTGCTAAAGAATCCTAAGCCCTGCCCAACATTGATTTTAGCTAATTTTTATCCTAAAAGCTAAAAGGAAGGAACAGAGGAAGAGGGAGGGACCCAGGTACCTGGGCATCGAATACCTGGCTATCAGGATGGCTGACCTGGGACAGGCAAAAATGTGTAGCACACAGAGTGTGAAAGGGGAGGTGAAGAGACTATCTGTCCCTGTGTCCTGCTTCACTCAACATAACAGCAAGGTTAGCTTTGCATTCATAAAACACCCTGGCCTTTTTCTACTTTGAACTTTAACATGATTTGCATAGAAATGAGCTGATTAGCATGTTATCATTTACACAACACATTAGATTTTTGGACTTTGCTGGTTGGTTTCTGTGCTTCGCTGACATTATTGCAGATTTTTAAAAATGTATTTAGCACAGGGTCTACAGGGCGTTGCTATACAGATTGTGGCTTGTAGTGACCCTCATGTTCTCAGCTTTCCAAGCGCTGGGGTTACAGGCCACTGTGCCCAGTCTCCATTGCGGATTCAGTGCACCCCGAGGGTGGGTCGAACTTTAGGGATCAAATCCTGGTCCCTGGGTCTGCCTAAGCAGGGATGTTAATCCCCTGGAGCTGTGGTGCAGGTTTTAAGAGAAAGTCTTCATTCCATAAGCTCAATTCTGGATTTGGATCAGCAAGATAGTGTGTAACTGGGGAAGTCTGGCTGTTTTAGATTCTTCCCAGGGTAATGCTGCGGATGGATTGTCAAGGATAGGGTGACTGTTCTGCATTTTTAGAGCAGATCCAACATAGACATGTATTCTTGTGACTGTTGTCTGATTTTTTTTTTTTAGTTTAAAAAATGGCAGCCACTTCTGTGAGGGCTTCAGATCTTGTCGCCCTTCAGCCAGCTTTAGAGCCCCAGTGTCGAGCTTACCTAGGGATGGGTCCTGCTCACCAGAAAGCCTCTGCGGACCACAGAAACCCCTGCTGGTCTGGTTTGCTCCAGAGGCCCAGCAGAGGCCCTTGGCCTGGGCAGCCCCTCTGCAGAGCAGATAGTGTGACGCCTTGGCCACCTGGGAAGCCAGGTTAAGGCAGAATCCAAGCAACGTTTATGCAGGCTTTCTCAGTCTCTTCCTATAGCGACAAAACTGTTGTATTCGTGATGCTGTATCTGAAAATGTAACATTTTGAACAGGTCAAAGCCAAGGAGGGCAGCTAGCAGCCATGATCTCCGAGTCACCCCACACTAGGAGTCTCCAAGAGCCCCAGGATGAGGCCTGTGGGCTCTCTGTGGGAGCTAGCAGCAACTGAGCAGGAGCCACCAGGGCTACCACCTCCGTTCCCGTCCTACAGAGTGGAACTAGGGGCTCCCCTCAGGGAAGACCTCCTCACACTGTTTGGCTCCATTTGTTTCCTGGTGGTAGACAGCAACCAGCCACCAAGCGCTAGGACTATCCTGCCTGGACTGTAGGTCCTGTTGGGTTAGGAGACTCTGTGCAGCCTGCGCCTCTCCCTCGTGGTCTGCGGAGGTGTACAGCTTCCGGCGTTTGATTTTTCCTTTTCCACTGGGTTCCCCGGTATGTCTCAACGCGGTGCAAGACTGGCAGTGGGCAGCATGCATGGTTTTCCTAATTACATTCTCGTTTGTTTACTAGATGACGATTCAGATCTGTACTCTCCCCGGTACTCCTTTTCTGAAGACAGTAAGTGACCGCGTTTCCTGGTGCGGGGAAGGAAGGCCAGGTGACGGGTGAGGGAGGGTCACTTCTGGCTTTCGTTTCATCAACTTAAAAAAGTCTTTTGTATGTGCACCTTTTTCCTCCAGCAAAATCTCCCCTTTCTGTGCCTCGCTCAAAAAGTGAGATGAGCTACATCGACGGTGAGAAGGTGGTGAAGAGGTCGGCCACGCTTCCGCTCCCAGCCCGTTCTTCCTCGCTAAAATCCAGCCCAGAAAGGTGGGTGCTTCTTCGTCCTGTGTCTATAGCTGCCCGCTGGTGCCTCAGCAATACTTTTTTGTTTTTCATTTATGTATTTGGCACAGGGTCTCAGTACGTAGCTCAGACTCGTAGTGATCCTCCTGATTTCAGCCTCCAGTGCTGGGATTCAGGGCATGCATCACCACGTCTGGACTCAGTAGTGGGCTCAGCGCACCCCGGGGATGGGGCCGGCTCGGCACATGGGGCCGGGGACTGAACCCTGGTCCCTCTACTTGCCTAAGCAGGCACTGAGCCCATGGAGCTATCTCACTGGCCTCAAGCTCAACATGTATTGACACCCAGGAGCTTCTTTCATTAGGAACTTGGAATTCGAATCTGCCCCGCCCCATGTCAACAGTGATTTCTTCCCTCTGGGTCTCAGAGTCTTTATCTGTAAAGTGGGGACAATACTAGCTGACTTCTTGTGGGGAATGTCATGACAGTGAAAGGAGATACACGTTCACATTGCTGGTATGCCTGACTCACTGTGTGGGCTTCCGTGTTCACTGCTGTCCTCTTCAGTGTCCACTTTCCCAGCAGAAAACTCTCAGCCACAAGATTTGTCATGTGTTGTCCTATTCTCGGCGCCTTCTGAGTCTGTTTGCACGTATGCACGGCAAGGATTGCAATCTAAAGAAAGCCACGTAGCTTTTCTTCTCTTTACCTTTTTTTTTAAAGAGAAAGCCAGTGAAGTATTTTAAACCTTTCTTTCTTTCTTTCTTTCTTTCTTTCTTTATTTATTTATTTATTTATTTATGGCCAGCTCAGCCTGCCCTGGGGATGGGGCTGGCGCAGCATGTGGTGCCAGGGATTGAACCTCAGTCCCAGTGGTTGCCTAAGCTTGCCTAACCAGGTGCTTTAGACCGCTGAGCTATTTTACTGGCCTAATGCCATATTTCTTAATGTCAGTGTACTTATACACCATGTATTATTGAGGAGGCATAATGCTTGGAGTTCGTCGAATGACACTGTTTGTTTCTTAATGCTTGTACGGGACAACCCGATTTTCTTTTATTGCATTATTTTCTCTAAAAGTGCCCTATGGAACAACACTGTCCCATGCGTTTTCCGCCCCCAGCCAATACCTACACACAGAGTACTTGGCCAGATGAGACTATTTCTTTAAGTAAGCATTCAGCTTTCCCGGTGCAGGCCCTCAGCCTGGCACATGCCACATTGGCATCTGCATCAGAAATGTAGTAATTAATTGGAACGGAAGGTGGGACGCACTCATGAATCTTTTATAGCTGCATTCATTAGGAACTTAAGGAGTATATTTTATACTGATTGAACCACATGTTACAGAAGAATGTAAGTGTATAAGTCATGATCCTGCCTTCAAGAAATGTTTAGCCTCACCGCAGAATTGAAATACAACCAGTGCAAAGTTCATTGTTGCTCAGGAACAACCATCTTTGCAGAAAATTTCCAAGAAGTTATCTTCTGAAACCCATTTCTGGATGTCAGCTTAAGAATCTGGGTCAGGGCTGTGGAGATAGCTCTGCACATAAATGCCTGTCTGGAAAACACAAAGTCCTGAGTTTGATCCCCAGTACCAAAAAAGAAAAAAAAAAAAAAAAGAATCTGGGTCAAAGGCTGAGACTGATGAGTCACAGGGTAGGATGTGGAATGGGGAGGAACATGGACAGTGACAGTAATAATAGTGGGTTAAACAGGTGTCCAGAGCCTGGCCCTCGGCTCAGAGACTCAGACATACTGTGTCATTTAGTTGGCACAACGTCCTCCGCTTTTCAGATGTGGAGGTTCCAAGAGGTCAAGTGCTTAGTTAAGGTCGCCTGTCAAGCAGGTGGTACAGCAGGGACTTGAGCCCCTGGTGACAGCTCCAGGACTTCCGCTGCTTCTCTTCTCCCTTGTCCTCCTGCCTGCTTTCTGAGGCCTCACATGAGCGTAGGATACCTCAACTCCTTTGTGAAGAAGGAGGTTTAATTGGTTGTTTTGGGATGCAAGCCAGCACAGCCAAACTGTTCACCCTTGACTTGATTTTTATGATCTGGATACAAAAATCCCTTGATTAGACCACAGCCAACTGAAGTCAGACGGGGGGAGAAGCTGCTGTCAGGTCTTATATCAACAGCCATAACAAGACTGTCTTCTTACAGAAACGACTGGGAGCCTCCAGATAAGAAAGTGGATACCAGGAAATACCGGGCAGAGCCCAAAAGCATTTATGAATACCAGCCGGGCAAGTCTTCCGTCCTGAACAACGAAAATATGGTAATGTGCATATTAAAGTTCTTTGCTTCACCCTGCCTGTGTTCTTTCATCTGGGTATTCAGTGCACTTGGGTTGTATTCTTCCCTCCATGAGGGGCCAGGGATATAGCACAGTGGGGCTGGGGAGGTAGCTCAGTAGAATAAGCACTTGCCTGGCATGTGCAGGGTCCTGAGTTCAATCCCTGGTTCTGAAAAAAAAAAAAAAAGCGTTATTCCCACCCTGAGATAGCCTTGCTTTGTTTAGGAGGTGAAGGAAATAAGAAGTGTTTTTATTCTTTTCATTTTTGCAGTTGCTCATAAAATAAGCCTTGAGAGCCTGCTTTGAAAGAATTCTCTTATTGTGCCTCTGTTGGTCCTTTTGTGCATGGTTTTAACTAATTTAAAATTTTCTACTCATATACAGATTGATTTTGCTGCTGGCTTTAAAGAAAGGAAACTAACCATTAATGTATCAGGCTTGTTGTTAACTGGAATGAGGTCAGGATTTTTAAAAAGTGAGCACCCCTACATGTTGTAGAAGTTCCTCCCATGTCAGTAAAAGCTGGATAACTGCTAGGATGTCCAGCGTTGCAGGAAAGCCCAGGCCATTTGCCTGTGCCTTTGGCTCTTCCCTTGCTCTGAGGACAAGGTTCCTATTCCTCTAGTTGGTGGTTGCCTACACCAGTATCTCAATCAGTGAATAGTGGGAAAATGGCCCGTGTAGACCCTCGGCGGCCACCCTGCAGAGAGGGCCTCCTCACAGAAGCGGGAGGAAGTTTTCCAAATGGATTTCGTTCATGTCTGCCAATCGTGCTGCCTTTTATTTACCTTTCATTAGAAAAGGCTGGCTCAGAATGCCGACTGTGGTAAAGGGTTCAGCAGAGCTCCAGCCGAGACAGCCGGGTGGAGTGGTGATGTTGGGGCCTGATTTTGATTACATGCTGTTATTGCTGTGAGCACAGAACAGCCGGGCCCGTGAAATGCGGATTCTGATTAATTTCCCTCCACCCCTTCTGCTCTACCCGTTTGTACGGAATCATTGATTGAACTTCTACTAAAATAAAAATGTGGCATCTTTAAAAGCACAGAGGGAGAAGTCATTTTAATTAGGAGAAGAGGTCAACAGTTCATGAGTGCTTTTAGAGTTCCCGTTCCAGCGCTTAGTGTGCACCACAGTTATTTTAGGCAGGGGCTCTTTCCTCACTCCCCCTTCGCTGGAGGTGTCTGCCTACAGGATGGTCCCTGGGACTGGATGCAGAAGGTAGCCTTCCATCCAAGGGTCCCTGGAGGCAAAATCTTGTTCCCCAGGTGAATTCCTAACCAACAACCAGCCCGGAGGCCGCCCACACATGCTCATCCGTTGAAGGAATTTCAAGGACTCTGGGGGCTCTGGGTTTTTATTTTGGTGATACTGCATGACCATTCGTAGATTGCCACGGCTCTGACTGAAGACTTGTTAGTTTCTTCTGTGTTTCCATTTTCTTTCCTTAGTAATTTCAACCCCTTTCACAGCTGGGAGATGGCAGCACAATTTTGTTTTCCTCAATGGTATTATAATGCTCCAGGTCCCTTCCACGCCGTAGCATTCAGTGTCATTGTCCACTGGGGCCCTCTTGGGAGCACCAGCGACTGACTATATGCTTGACAGCAGCAGGAAGTCCTCTGTCAGGCCAGCCAGAGGCCCATCGGTGGCACTGAGCACCAGAGGCCATGCAGGGAGGAGCCCCTCCACCCAGCAGCCCAGTTCACAGCTCTTTACTCGACTCAGCTCTGTTCTTTCAAAGGGAAATCTTTCATCTTAGAGAAGAATTTTAGTTGACTCTTAGTCTTTTGAGTCTGCTCTTCATGGTAGATGAAGTAGTCTTTTACATGTAATGTTTTCCTCCTATTTTTAAAATATGAACAAACGTCAAAATGTGCTTCGGTGGGGAGTCTTGCCTTGCGCCAGAATCCGAGTCACCACTCCCTGACGCCCCTGGATGCTGACTCTGGTTAAGTACCCAGGTCAGTGGCAGGTGCAGAGTCTAAGTAGCTGTTAGACATTTTGTCTCCTTTTGGGAAAACCCGCTTTTCTTTTCCATTCCCAGTACTCAGGTCTGTTTAACCCTGTTGACCGAAGGGAGGACTTTAGAGAGGCACATCTGGGTGTTTCGGGCAGGGCTGACTGCCGCAGTGTCACGCTGTTAGAACTCGGCCTGCGCCTCAGACCCACATCACACCACTGCCACCAGTATTCCCCCCGGATTTGCAGCTTAGGTTGCCTCTTCATCTGTTAGGCTCAACTCATCAAGGCCTAAAGACGACGTGGCCCCTTTTACCATGGTAAAAATGCACTTTCTTTTTTCTTCAGCCTCAGGCACCTTTTGCCTGGCGCCTGCTTCATCAGCAATGTCCTTTTTCAGACTTCGTTTCTTTATACTTGGAAGTTCCTCACTGAGCATGACACAAGCTTCACTCAACAAACACGTGTAGAGAGAACGCCTCTTGTGTGCCATGCCTAGGTTAGAAGTTGGGTTCCCTGTTCTATAGCCGTGTAAGCAATCCCGGGGTGGTGTATTTCAGAGTGCAGATGAGGGACCGACCCTGTTAGGTTTCTCGCCAGTTCACCCCTTGCCTACCATTTGATGGGAGTGCCCTGCTTTGCCTTGGGGTGCTCTGCAAACTCACTGGAGCTATGTCCTGTCGTGGGGAGTAGAGCGGAACGCAGGACACAGAAGTCTGGAGCAGGAGTTGGGCGATCTGCCTTCTGTGCCAGTTCTGACTGTCCTACGTCTTGGGACAAGGCCCTCGATCCTCGTGAATGTCAGTGTTTTCATCCATAGATAAGCACAGTATCGGGCCTGCCAACCCCAGTGAAATGAGGGGACGAGGCAGCCCACTGTGATGACGTGGATACAGGGACTAGGAGTGATGTGGGCCTGGTAGCTGAGGCCTGGAATCCATCCCGGCACTCCGAGAGTGTGAGGCAGAAGGGCTGCACGTCCGAGCCCGGGCTGTCCAGTTCAGGGACTTAGTGAAACCCTGTCTCAAGAAGGGACTGGTGGTGGTGGTGGTTGGAGACCATAGCTCAGTATGAAGGCCCAGCGTCCGATCTCTAGTACCACTGGAGACGGGCACCCCTGACAACTCTTGGGAAGCATTGTGCAATGCACATACAACAGTCAGTTAAAATTTGCTGATTTCTGGCTCCCATTAAAGCAGCAATCCTTTCTGAGGATTTTGCTAAGATAGGAAGAGAATTGCCTGTAGTATCAAAGAATGTAGCCTAGAATCATGGAATTTGCCCTGGCGATCCGAACAAGGTTCCTTTCCTGCATGCAGGAGGACATCTTTTGTAGTCTGTTCCCCTGTCAGACCCATGGCTGAGTTATATCTGGCAGACCAAATGCAGGTGGTAGTTCTGTGCAGTGGGGCCTTTGGCCTCATTTCTGGGCAGGCTAAAGTGCAGGCTTTTGGGTCCGAAGCTCTGGACTCCCCTCGTCTCACGTACTTCCCGATTCCACTCCTGATGCATCATCAACTTCATCAATAAATAACTCTGCACATAGCACTTGAGAATAAAATGGGTTACTCCCTCAGGACTCTAAGTCCCAAAACTTGAACAGAGTTTTCCGAAAGAACTGGTACATTTTAATTTTTTTTTTTTTTTAAAGCATAGGGAGTTGGGGAGATAGCTCCATAGAATAAGTGTTTGCCTGGCAAGCACAGGGTCCTGAGTTCAATCCCCAGGCCCACAAAAAAAAAAAAAAAAAAAAAAAAAGCATAACCAATTCCCATGAAATAGTTTATAAATATTCTTTGTAAAAATAAACATGCAAGGGGCTGGAAAGATAGCTCCACGGCACAAGTGCCTGCTTGGCATGTGCAAGGTGGTGAGTTTGAACCCCAGTCTTGCAAAAAAATAAAAAATAAATAAGCATGTAATAGGTTTCATGAAACTCCATCGTGTTAGAATCCAGAATGCCCCAGTGTCTCAGCTGTCATTCTCAAATGGTTTTGTCTTTGTTCTTAGTGTGCTTCATGTCATGGAATAGGTACAGAACCCACGTAACTGCGGGGAGGGCAAGTCCTGGGCACACAAAGCCTAGATCAAAGACCTAGGTCCCCACAGACCTAGGGACAGGTTTGGAACAGGTTTATCAGACTCAGTAGAACACCCCAATGCTTCTGATTTGGTCTCAGTTGAATTTTAGTTAAAAGTTTTCTGCAGTATGTCCATACTGTTTTCTACTTGTAACAGTAAAGTCAAGGCAGCCATGTAGATTCTCCTCGGAATCATAGAAAAGAAGTTGATGAAGACGGTTTGCAGCTTTTTCCACAAGTTGCAACACTTGTAGTAACTGATTGGTTTAGACCAACATAGCCAGGAGGAGCCGCTTTGTGATGCCGTAGCCTGAAGACCTCTACTCAAGCCCCAGCACCTTCCAGGGACGGCCTGGAGGCTGAATTTCTTATGGGATGTTTTCCATCTTCGTGAGAATATATACATTTTACATTTAGGTTGTTGTAGAAGAACATTGTAGCTTTCTTTTTATTATCAAAGATTTTTGGACACATAGACGTTTGCGAGCCTTGGCCACTTTTGTCTGATGCATGCATATAGCATTTGTGAACGGGAGAATCTGATTTCCTCTCCAGACATTGGCTTCTGAACTAATTATTTCTAGAAATCTGTTCCCATAGCAGGGTATCAGAAGTTTGAACATACTTGATTAAATATTAAACAACCTGGAAGTGTATGTGTAATAACTCTTAGAGTTACATGAAAAGAGAAATACAGCTTACATTTGTAACATCACCCACAAGTTTTCTTGCCCCGTCCTGTTTTGTCTTGTCCAGCTGCTCTGTCACTTAATTTTTTCTCAGTTGGTTAACATTGGCTAGAGCCCAAGGTGTACCCTGCCTGTACTCATCTTCCCTGGATACTTGTTTAAAATGCTTTTTCCCCTGTGTCTTCCGTTTTTACTTATATCATCTTCTACTTTACTGTGTATAAGACATGGTTTCTCACCTATCCATGTGCCATTAAAGATGCAGTATTAACAAATTGGCTTTCATAGGGTGTCAGTATTGGTGTTGATTTTGAAAATGTGAGGGTAGCCTTACAAATAGGTACTAAAACTATGCTAGCCCGTAAAAAACTGTTTGCTCCGCTTACCTGGCCTAGACGCTAACTATTTGGTGTGCTGCTCACCAGTCACTAAGAGTTCTTTGTCGGAGGACATAAGGGATTTCTTCTTTCCCACAATCCTTAAAGTTGCTAAGGAACACTTTGGACCCATGTGCAGCGTTTGGACTGCTGAACAGCAGCAGCGCGGTGCCAGGCTCTCTGTCTCCAGTCCGTGTGCCTCTGCCGCAGGACTGAGAAGGGCTCGCGCTGCTGTCCCCAACCGACGCCCCGTTTCACGTAGCCCACCTTTCCCGTTGTGGCTGCCTTCAGCAGTAAGAATGGACAACGGCTGCTGCTGAATGCGGGAGCTGTCCGTACCTGGACCGCTGCATCTCTACTGGCCTGTTCCTATGTAATCTTTTCATAATGTTATCCTTCTCTTTCTTCCATTTCCCTGTCACCAACCCCTATAGAGTCGGGATATAAGCCCAGAAGAGATAGATTTAAAGAATGAACCTTGGTATAAATTCTTTTCGGAATTGGAGTTTGGGAAACCGGTAAGTTTAACAGCTTCAGCGGTTATACATCTTTTTAAATGATGCTGTCGATGCATTGGTACTGCTAAAGAGTCAGATCGGTGTGCAAGGAACCCAGGGAGCGGGCAGCGGTCGTGATGGTAGTCAAGAGCAGGACGGTCTCTTCTCCCTCCACTCGTGAGCTTTCCTTCAGCAAGAAAAGACGGGGAATTCTGGAGGCATGTCTTAGCAGACTATCTCAGAGGACACAACTAAGTCGTGGCATCTCCTGGGCGCCCCGCCCCCACTGCTGACAGCAAGTGACAGGGAGCCCATGGGTGGCATTAGCTTGGCCATTGGTTCTCTACCGTGCCCAATGACGAGGGGAGGCTCACGACAAGGAGGAAAATGCATTGCACACGGAAAACCCGGCACGGTTCCTGCCTCAGAGAGCACATACGTGAAGCAGCGGCAGGCCGAAGGGGACCCCTTCATGCAGACGTAGCCTACAAGTGCAGCCCCACTACAGACAGCTTCCGGGGCATGACTTCTGTGAGTTCGGGTCCCAAAGTCTGCACTAAAGGTTAGGAACTCTAGCAAAGTCAGTGTTCAGCGGGATGCTTTGTAGCTACCCCGTACGATCTCTGAGTTGGCATATGACACTGAAAGGGCCTTTTTCTCTGTCTTCAACCAAAGGAGCGTTACATAGGAGAACTGAGCTCATCCTTCCCCTCAAGATGGCCCTGGCATTAAACCTCTACTTAATTTAAAGTCTTAATTATTACAACTGCAAGCAGAATTTAAGTGGAGACAACAAGCATGCGCATACGAAAATAAAAGGTGTTATTAGATACTTGTATGAACTGCTAACTATTGAATCCAACGTTTGAATTGTACGGTTTGAGATGATAGTTTCATTTGCAGACAGGAACTGGCTTGGTGGCTCGGTGAAATGTTCAGTTGTGTAGCATGACACAACCTGCTTGCAGAAACCGAGGTTTCTCCAGATCCCTTCAGGACAGTCCGAGGTAGCACCTGCGCTAGCCTTGGTGGAGAGCGCCACCTAAGGGCAGTGAGGAGGAACGTACCTAGTCCAGTCTAAACCCGTGTCCCCTCTACTTTGGGCCACACCTATTTCTTCTCCTCCCCCTCCCCCTTTTTTCTCCTCTGTTCACCATTTAGACATGAAGTTACCTCAGGCAATCTTTTTCACATGCAAATATCAAACAATGTCTTCACCGTTTTCCTTCTTTTTCTCAAAACCCATTGCATTATAGCACAAAACCTTCTGACATATGCACTGTAGCTGTCTCCCACCCATGGCTTGATTGGCGTATTTAATAATAATAACACATTTTTATAAAGGAAAGCAAAAGCATCTAGAAAAATAGTAAAATGTATTTAAATTAGGCTTCATAAAAAGTCACTGGCATTGACTTTCGAAACTGTTTTAGAATCCACAAGTTTGTAGCCATCTCATTTGCCACATAACTGCATTAGTTTTATATGAAATCTTACATTTTAGGAAAAATTATGAGAAAATTTTCAAACTAATTGTGATTCCCCCCCCCCAGTCTATCACCAGAATCAATTTTTGTTAGTGATAAGCAGTTTTTTGGTCCCGTTACATGCTCAATAGGCTAAAAAAAAAGAGCCTGGGAAATGTTTTTTTTTTTAAGCATTTTTTATTTTATTTTTTACTTGTTACAGAACTTTTGTTTGTTTATTTTTATTTATTTTTATGGCCGCCTCAGCCTGCCCTGAGGGCAGGGCTGGCGCAGCATGTGGTGCCAGGGATCGAACCATGGTCCCTGCAGCCGTCTAAGCTTTCCTAAGCGGGCGCTTTAGACCACTGAACCATCCTGCCGGGCCCCGAGCCTGGGAAATTGACAGTATTTCTTTAGGAAATGACCAGCCACACAGCCACCTGCGTGTATGCTGAGAACACAGGGCACTCGTGCCTGGAAGTGTTCCCCTTTGCTCCATTGCTTTAATTGTCCTTAGTTATTTGAAGGCTTAGACATTTGTTCATATGGCGGTCTTTTCTCTGAAGTCCGCTGCATTCCCTGCAAAGACTTTGGAGTCCTAATGCAGCTGCCGTCTTTTGTGTAGATCTTGTTTTAAAAGACAGTAAAGCCCGGTCCAGCTGTCTCCGTCATCGTGCGGAGCAACAGCACGGGGTGACCGGCTCCCTACAGTCTGAGACAACCCAAAGCCAGGCTGAGCATCTGTTGAAGCGACAGGTTTTGAGGGAAAGTGTGATAGGGAAAATTTTTCCCTCCTCTCCCTTCCACTGGCCCTTTAGACCCTAAGAGTAAGAGACTGGAATAAGAGTGTGAACCTGAAGGTTGCCTTGGAAGAATTTCCAGCCATGCAGAGGCAGGATGAAATTGAAACTCCAACTGGATCATGAGGATTATCATTTCTACTTTTATAATTGTTCTTGACACCAACTGAAGTCCACTTAGCCCAAGGAAAGCTTGCTAGGACTTTGCCACTAGACACTTATGCTGTCCTCTTTTCCTCTTTAATCTGTTCACCTCAGTCCACTCAATATGAAGTCAAACTTTGAGCACAGTCCTGGCTGTAGGACCCTTTAGCTCAACAACTTGTCATAATAAGTAATTCAAGATCCCAGGAGCCATGCAGAGATGATTTTTAAAGCCCGTTGAATTTGTCCGACTTTTGTCTTTTTGTTCTACTGTGGGTTTCTTTTTCCAATGAAGAAATGGATATGGCAATGTGTATGACTTTAAGAAATCTGTTTCCTGGATGAAGTGTCAGAGACGAGTGACAATTGCTAATGCCACGCATGGAATAGTCACACCCGGGGTGACGACGTGGCCTTGCTGCTGTCCTTGGTGGATGCGCTTTGGAAGGAGATGACTCTTCTTATGTAGATTTAATGCAGAGAACCTGAGCACCAGCTTTTTTGCCCAGATCGCTACAGCAATTGACAGGATTTTCATAGACACTGGAGGCAATATTTCTCAAAATAAATCAGTTGGAACGCTGGCATAGAGTCAGTTCTAATGAAATTCACTTCAGTTCGTCTCGGGAACTTTTAATCTAAAATCTCTCCTTTCTGATCTCCCCAGAGGTAGCTTGTATAGGAAATCGCAACTCTAAGCAGGCAGAGCGCAGAGGTCTGCCCAGGGCGAGAGGAGCTCCAGGGTCAAAGTGCCTGTGACCTTGGCACGGTGTCTGGGCCATGATTCTCCCTGTGACACCGACAGCAGTGTCGTCGTAGGTTTCCATCTTGCAAGTGCAGCTCTGATTCTAACACAGAAGGTTAACAGAACAAACAGAAACAACTTCTTAGCCAACTGTTTACATTCTAAGTTTGCATTCTATTCCCGAGGGGGATGGAGGGTGTGTCTTTGTAGCTGGCAACGTGGTTAAAATCTAGTTGAAGTATAAAAGGACACTTAAAAACTACTAATTGTATAATGCATTAATGACCCTTATAGGCATGATTTCCTAGCTACATTCTACAGAAACATATTTAGTTGGCTTTACCCTGTGTTGGTCAAACCTCTAGGTTCGCCCACACGTATTAACATACAGTGAATTTTTAATAGTGGGAAAGACAAAAATGTAGAATTCCCAGTGTCAATTACAGGTTGAAAATTACAGTGAAGAATGGGACAGTTTCTACTTTTGTTCAAAATTATGGAGATGCCCCTCCCCCTCTTAAAAAGCTATTTTCTGGACTGGGGAAGATAGCTGAATGGAATAAATACTTGCCTGGCAAGTTCAAACCCTGGTACCACCAAAAAAAAAAAAAAAGCTATTTTCCACCCTTAGAATGCAGCAGTGACGCCCCCTGTGTGCACAGAGGTAGAAACCTGCCTCGTAGCTAGCAGGCCCGAGCCCCCCGGGGCGGGCAGCCCCACGCCCTCCCTCCCAGCCCCTGCCCTGCGCCCTCCGAGGCCCCAGCCCTGCGTGTCTGTGTGGGTGCGGCTCTCCCAGTGTGCCCCTCTGCTTGCGCCAGCCTCGTGTCTGTCTTTATGTCTTTATGCTCATTTCTTCATTTCCTCCTCTCCTTCCCGTCAGCCTCCCAAAAAGATATGGGATTATACTCCAGGAGACTGCTCTATCCTTCCTAGAGAGGATAGAAAGGTAATTCGGCCATGCTGCCCCGGGGACTGTGTGCGTGCTCAGCTTGGGTAGAGTGAGTGTGTTCGTTTTCTTTCCTTAAGTCGTTTCTTTTTCTTTAAGTTGGATAACTTTTGCTTTGGGCTTGATGATGAAACTAACAAAGTCTCTTAAGACATATACTAATATCTAGAGGTTTTTAAAATGCTTACTTTTCTGACGTACATTCTCTGCCACCCTCACCGTATTCTGAAGGGGAAAAAGCAGGCCTTTGCGTAAAGGTAGGTGTTGGGGTGTCTGGCTTATCAAGTGGATTTCCGCAGCTGTGGTACCTTGGGATTTCTATTGCGTGTGCCTAATGCTGTATTCTGTCCTTGCGTCCTAACTAATTCCTGCCGAGCCCTTGTGGTTGGCTCGCGCCATCTCGGCCTCGCGAAAGCGTAGTGCTTAAAGAACTCGTTGTCAAACTGAAGCTTCTGTTCTTTCTCCCTTTCCTCTAAACTAAAACATTCTTTCTCATCTTTTCTTTCTCGAACCAGACTAACCTAGAAAAAGATCTCAACCTCTGCCAAACAGAGTTAGAGGCAGATTTAGAAAAAATGGAGACGTTTAATAAGGCACCCAGTCCAAACTCGCCACAGGTATTTCCCAGTTTTTCTCCTGCCCTTAGTTTCTTTTCATGATTTTTCCCCCCTCTTCTCTGTGCTATGGTTTCTGGTAGAATTGAAGTGAGAACCGGGAATGCTGGTTATTTTGAGCTGCATGGCTTTTCTGACACGTTTTGGCGTCCACCCCTCCCCCCATCCTCATCTCCATCCTGAGTTGATTTTCTTTTGGATTCTTTTGGAACTTGACATCTTCCCTGCTGGGGATTTCCCCATGGCCTCCCTCCCCTCCCCTCTCCTCCCCTCCCCTCCCTTGGTTTCTGTGGGTGACCCTTGGCCCCTGTGTACCTTTCCAGAATTTGGAAGAAGCTTTTCTTTTTTGGCAATTTCCTTGTCTTTCCTGGTCTATCCCTACGAGATGGCTACCTTAAGAGTCATTTTTAAGAACCACAGCAAACCAGACCCAGCAGTGCACATCTGTGACTGCCGTGGCTGGTGAGTCTAAAGAAAGGATGACAGGTTCTAGACAAGTCGGGACAACTCAGGCAGACCCTGCCTCAGAATACAAAGGGGCCAGGGCCGTAGTTCAGTGGGAGACTACTTGCCTGTATGTGCCAGGCCCTACAGTGAATTCTCAGTGCTGACACAGAACGAAACGAAGCGAACCTCCGAACCACAGTCCTAGTGACTGGGTGCCCTTCCCGTGCAGGCGCTGCCCATGTGACAGCAGAGTGGCACTTAGTTCACCTACTTAATCCCTTCAGTGATTCTGGTTGCAGAATTCGTGCCACGATTCTGGGTGCAACTGTCTGGCCAGAGAACCATGGAATAAATTCTGTGGCCAGAATTGTGGAAGGAATTAAGCTCATGAGCAGAGGTACTACTGTACTTATAATTTTCAAAGTTACAAAAAAGAAAAAATGGCTGGGGAGATAGTTCAGTGGAATAAGCGCTTATCTGGCAAGCACAGGGTACTGAGTTCAATTCCCAATACTGGGGGTGGGGGGAGGCATAAAAGAACAAATGCGCCCCAGAGCTGAACTGGACACAAGCATATGTTTGAGGCTGAACTTGCCCTGATATTGTTAAGGGGAATTATGTTAAAATATAGTTTATTAAAAGTCAGTCCAAGAGCCAGGCGTGGTGGCTCACACCTGTAATCCCAGCACTTGGGAAGCTGAGACAGGAGGATCGATGTGAGTTTGAGACCATCCTGGGCTACCGAAGTGAGCTCAAGGCCAGCCTGAACTGCACAGCAAGACCCTGTCTCAAAAAGACAAATAAATAAATAAATAAATATTTTTAAAAGACCAAAAAAAAAAAGTCAGTTCAAGATAAATGGGTGCAGAACTGCAAAACTGTTCCTAGTGCAGCAGAGAAACAGGCAGAAGGAAAAGGGGAAAAGGGGCTTTATTTTCTTTGAGGACACGAGAGAATTTAGGGAGGTCAAGCCATTCTCTGAACTAGACAAAGAGGCTGTGGCCTTTACGGCCTTTTGCAGGGGAGGGGCGTGAAGGGGATGTTTAGATATACCTGAGGGGCTGATTGGGCGCCTTCCCTGAGGCGTCAGGAGGGTGGAAGGAAACTGCACCCTGGGCTCGGCTGGAGAAGGAGGAGGAGGTGGTTTTTGTTTTTAGGGGCATTGGCCATATTACGTGACCACCATGATGACTTTAGCAATTGATGCTAGGACCAGAACCTATCACCCAGGGCTTCTGACAAGATTAGAGGTTTTCCTAAGGGAAGGATATCTTTAGAGAAAGTAAAAAGCGGAATGTGAACACTGCTCAAGAAGCTGAGATTATCCACGAAACTCCGCCCAGGTGGGAAGGGGTGAAAGTGTCCTAGAGAAGCAGATCTGAGACCCACGGTGTTGTTAGGCCACTAGCAGGAGTGGTTTGCATGCAAAGCCTCAGGTGAGTGCCAGAGGCTCACACCAGGTAAAGGATGGAAACGGTCCTTTGTTAGGGAAATTAATGGTGTCAATCCTTCAGAGCTCGGCTGGGAAAGCTGCTGCCTCCTCAGGCGCTTAGGGCTCAGGGATCCAGAGGTATCTAGGAGGATGAGAGAGCCTGAGGGGCCAGCGTTAGGCCCCAGGCTCTTCCTCCCAACCTGAAGGAGACGCAGGTGAGTCACTGCAGCTGAGGCAAAGGGAGACGGGGCATTAGGGGAAGGCTGGCAAGGGGAACTTACTTCCCAGCCAGGGTAGGACTGGAGCAGGGTCAGCTCAGGGTCCGAGGTGAGAGCTGTGGCTTAGGCAAATCCCCAGGTGGTCCGGACTGGGGATGAGAAGCGCCTGGCAACTTGGCCGGTGAACGAGTGGGGCTTTTGCAAGTAGCCCAGTATCAGAGAGCATTTGTGACACAGGAAGACAGCTAGAGAGCCCCAGCATTAACTGCTTCCCCTGTGGGCAGAGCCCTGCTGGGGCCCATTGGGCCCAGGAACGCATTGGCTGCATCTGCGAATCCTCCTCAGGTTGCTGGCGTGGGGCTCGTCATCCCTGAGTGTGTGGGGAGGGGCCGACAGACCCCTTCCACAGCCAGCACAGAAAGAGTCAAGATCTCCAGCCAGGGATGTGCCTGTGTGTGCCAAGAACCAGGAGAGAGGTAAAGCAGATGAGAAATCAAAGAGTTAGTGGAGATTTTAAAAGACAGGTGGAACTTGGGTGTGTGGCCAGAGTGCGGGGTGGTCATCGATCGGAGGCCCTAGGAGTGCACGAGGAAGAGCCCAGAAGAAGGCATGCTGAAGGAATAAATTCTGCGGGAATAGGAAGCCCGGAGGGGAGCTGGTGGTAGGTAGGCTCAGCAGTTGGATCCTGGGTTGTGGAGGCTTAGATCATACGGCTAAGGAGATCGTGGGTTTTCCCCTCAGACCAGTGATATAATTCAGGGAACGTTATAGGAAGAATCGTGTTGTTGCTATAGAGAAGCAGAAACGAAGCAGGGAGGAAGCTGGAGTGCCCAAGGGCAAGGAGGCTGGGAGTCTGGTTGTCCAGACGTGTCACGGTGAGGCCCGACTGTGGCAGCGCCAATGTGCGGGAAAGGTAGATGCAAGAGAAGTGACCAAGGGGTGTGACGTGGCGAGCGAGGAATTGGAGAAGGCGTGGAGGCGACTTCAGAGCTTAGACCAGACAGCGGCAGGGGAAGGGCGTCGGTAGTTACTAAAGCCGAGAAGAAGAGCAATCTGGCATTAAGATGAGTTGGTTGAGGTGTTTGACTTTTGACTCGTTGCTTGGGTAGCACCCAGGGAATATCCAGAAGGTGTTTGGAGCACATACCGAGTCTGAGGAAAGACGCACAAGCCAGTTGGAGTCGCCCCAGAAGAGGTCACTGTTGCTCCTCTAGGAATGGGTGAAGCCATTCAATCTGGAAGTAGCTGAAAGACTGAGAAAGGGAAGCATATTAAGAAAGAAGAGAGGGGATCACCAGTTGGATGCTGGTGATGCAGAGCAGGAGGGTCACGGGATGGCTCTGAGGAGTTGGCCAGGTGAGTGATAGCGCAGGAGAAGGCCTGGGTGGGGCCTGCCCAGGTGCTCTGGAGACAGCCAGAGCAGAAACAGCTCCAGGAAGTGTTTATATAGCCTGGAGAACTAAGAAGTTTTCAGGAACTGTGGAGGCTGCAGGGTTGGCAGTTGGAAATCAGGGTACTGGGAAGGCTGCAGGCGTACAGCATGCATGGAAAGGATGCACAGTCGTGACAGGGAAGACGCGACAGGAGGAGGAGACATTCCTGGAGCGCTCCACAGGGTCACGCAGAAGCTTTGGCGCGGCAGAGACCGCGGCGAGGTGTTCGAAAGCGGAAGATCTGGAGGGGACAAGAGCTCCGAGGTGGTAGACGCGAGCAAGAGGGAGGCTGGGTGGGCGCCTGAGGCCAGAGGGCTGGAGGGGGAATTTGGAGGGAAGAGCAAGTACCTTCTCTGAGAAGAATGCGCTTGGGTGGGACAGAATCCTCCTGAATACAGAGAGGCTTCCAAGAGCGAAAGCCCCAACCCACACGTCAAAGGCGGGCGTCGGAGCTGGCAGAAGGCAAGGTCGCGTGAGACCCTGCTTCTTGCCCTCCCCCCACCCTTCCACAATCTCTTTTTTCTTTTCCCTCCTTTGCCTAAATGTCCCTTCTCCGGATAGCTTGTTGTCTTCTAACCACTTGTGCAGACAGGGTCATTATTAGGGGTATCGTTCAAAGTTCATTTTTACGTTGACTGGATCACCACGAATCCATCAAACCCGTTGTGTTTTTCTCTCTAATACAACCAGAGAAACCACAAGCCATGATGACGTTGCTTTCCCCCTGCATGTAGCTCTCGGTGTGGCCCCTCCCCCTTTTGTGTTGTGTCCTGTAGTTTTATAAAGCGTTTTCCCATTCTTCCTGCAATGGTCATTGCTAGGACTTGTGAAAGTCGCTTCCCTCCTCATTTCCACACTCCCTAAGCTCTAGATTAGCATAGACATGCTAGCTAAGTACGGTGTTGCCTTTTAAAATCCATTTTTGTGCATTCTCTCATCTGAATTGTTATGTGGCAGCTGGGGTGCATGACAGGTACTTCACCAGGCCCAGCATGGGTTCTGGGGGCTGGGGAGCGCCGGGAAGAGCAAGGGCTGTCCCAGCCGCGCTGCTGCACGGTGACCCGCAGGGGAGCTGTCGCCCCCTGGGGAGCCCGCAGCTGAAGATCAGTGTGAGCCCCCCCCCCCAAGCCTTCTATGCAGGCCTCAGGTCGGCCGGAGGTCCTGCTCTAAGTGAGACTTCCAGCGTGACTGACCTCCTCTTTTCTTGGTTTCAAGTCTTTTAGTAAAAGTAAAACAACTACATTGCTGTTTTCTTTTTTAATTTACAGAGCTCCACAGTCAGCCCCACACCGGACATGTCTTCAGAGCCTCCGGGATAGTAAGTCACTTCCTCTGCTTACGTGCCTCTGTGTCAGAAGTAGGATGCGTGGGATGTGCTTTGGGGACCTGACGTGTTCCATGTATCCGCTACAATGTCTAGATTGGGGACACGCAGCAGACTAAGAACATTCACATTGTTTTTCTTTTGCTTCTGCCTCCTCCAAGTTCATTTTTTGATGATCCCTACTGTTTTTGACAGGTGTTTCCCTCTGTTAATGCCTTTATCTTTAGAGCAGGAGGTAATTTGTCAGTGTTTAGAACCAGAGTTCTCCTTGCTGTACTCTCCGGGAGGAGGTTAACAGGGATGGCAGGAGCTTGGCGTGGAGGCGCACGGATGCCAGTGGGGTTGGTGCGCGGGCTTCTGAGGGGAGACGAGCGGTGCGGTCCCTTGGGCGTGTCCTGCCCTGCCTTGCCTGCTGCACCAGGAGCGGTTCGCTTGAGAGGATTTGGGTAGCCAGGATGTAGGTATTTCAGTGGAAAAAAAGAAAAGAGGAAATGCTTTAATCCATTTAGGTAGTGATTAAAAGCACTAGCTACTTCCATTCTGGTGACTTCTCTGCTGTAAATCTGTGTGTTTTGTGCTCAGTGTGCCCAGTAGTTGAAGAAGAGACTGAAGAGACGTAAGATAGCAAGCAGAAGGAGACGTTCCCTGCCTTAGAGGGTAGTTGGTGCCTCGGAGAAGCAGGCTACAAGTTCTTGTGCACCTTCTGCGGGGGGAGGTGACCAGCTCAGCAGTGTGACACAGGAGAGCGAGGGACGGAACCTAGCGCCAGCACCCCACCCCCGCTTTCTTCCGCCTGCTGCTCTCCGAGCTGCTCTGTTGAAGAGCGTGCCGTGGGCTTGTGTCCTCAGCAAGGCCCGGGTCTTCTCGGTACTGCAGGTGCACGCTCAGAGGCGCACCTTAGGCTTCCTCCCACCCCCACCTCATTGTCCTCAGTCCCCAAGGCTGCCTCTGTGTCATTAGCTGGTCACTTGGCAAGCCTGGCCTCACAGTGCCTGGTTGGGCTTTCACAGCAGAGCTTCTCCCCTGGCTGCTTCAGCACTGCCCACTGTTGACCATGTCCTCTCTCCTACCTCCCTAGAATGCACAAGACGTGACTGACCTACGCTGCTGGCCTCAGATACTATGGTGGTTATTGCAATAGAGCTGTCCGTGTAATCCTGTAATAGTTGGGGGACCACACACACACACACACACACACACACACACACACACACACTTGAGTCTGGATGGAAGGACAAGGTAGCAAATAAATGAAGTAGTCTGAAAGCCAGTGGTTCTCAACCTTTCTAATGCCGTGACCCCACAATACAGTTCCTCATGTTGCAGTGACCCCAAACCAAAAAATAATTTTGGTGGCTACTTCAAATTACTGATTCCAGGGGCTGGGGAGATAGCTCCGAGGCACAAGTGCCTGCTGGGCAAGTGCAAGGTCATGAGTTCGAACCCTGGTCCCACAAAAAAAAAAAAAAAAAACAAATTACTGATTCCAATAAATAACATTTCACCATGGCATAGCATGGGTTTAAATATGTACTTTCCAGTGGCTTTAGGTGACCCCTGTGTTTTGGTCATTGGATCCCCTGCTGGGGTCGAGACCCACAGGTTAAGAACCGCTGCTGTAAGCTTTAGAAGTATTTAGAAGACAGGCTGCTAGTATGGCTCAGGGCTGGAGCCCTTGCCCAGCCTGTGGGGAGCCCTGGAGGGTCAATTCCTAGTGTCGCACATAGGTACCAAAAGACTTTGGAAGAGAAAGTAGTTCCTTGGGTGGTCCGTGTTAGGCGCGCAAGTCTCAAGTAAAATAATCACAACACCTTGTTGAGAGCTTACTGTGTTCTAGGCCCTCTGCTTAGCCTCATGTCTGCTGATGTCATGGACTGTTATTTTCAGTATCCCTTGTGAAAGGACACCAAGGTGGTATGGGGTCCCTTGTTCTGCCGCTGGTGTGGGGAGCATACTGGGACTAACTTGGTGATTAGCAGAAGACGTGGTTTATCTGGTTCAAGCTACGGTAAAACAGTGTAAGCAACTCTAAGGCCGGGCTAGTAGGCTCAAGGGCTGTGGTGGGGCACTGAGAAGGGCGAAGCGTCTTCAGGCTCCGACTGTCCAGGAGCACAGCTGATGTGTTAGGCTACCTACCCTGCTTATGGGACCCACTGAAACAGGTCTCTGAAGACGTCCACCTGTCAGCCGCAGCCGGCTTGCTGAGCTGCTTGGCAGGAAGCGACTGGTCTCCTCCTTCTGCTCTTCTAAGTAATCCGCCTTGGTGTTTGTCCTAGTTACCCTTCTCTCCTTGCTGGGACAGACACCTGGCACTCAAAATGAGGGAAGGAAAGGTTTATTTAGCCCACAGTTCCTGGAGGTTTCAGTTCATATTCAGCTGGCTCCAAGGCAGAGTGGCACAGGGCAGAAAACAACCTTTCCTGGTGGCAGCTAAGAGCACAGGGAGAGGTAGCAGCAGCTCAAGCAGCTAACTCTTCTTCCTTCCTTACATTGAAGTGCAAATCACCGGCCCCAGGGCAGGTGCAGCATCCATTTCCACAATAATCAATTACAAATTCCAGAAGTCGCCCCGTGACCACAGGAGGCTTTGGGGGGGACACCTGTGCACAAACCATAACAGTGTTCTTCCATGTTATTCAAATATGTAAGATTTCCCCGAGTTTGTGGTTGGTGAGGACGCAGCCCGAGTGCACTGCCTGCCCAAGCGAGGCATGTAGCCAGCCAGCGCTTCCCCGGGCAGATGAACGGCCTGTGCGTCTCAGCCGAGCGCAGCTTGCCTCGCAGGAGGGAGGCCCCTGGCACAGCACGCCCGGCGCGCTCTGTGGGTGACCTCCGGAAGGAGGCACTGGCTGCGCTGACCTCACCCAGGGAGGGAGGAAGGAGCAGCCACAGGCAGCTTGGGCTCACAACTTGGCGCAGTTGATGAAGCGAGTCTGGGACAGGCCGAGGTCTGTGCACTAATGAGTGAGAAAGAAATTCTCACTCGTGGCTCTGCTATCCTAATATAGTGCCCCATCACTGTTTCAGGGCTGTGTGTGTGTGTGTGTGTGTGTGTGTGTGTGTGTGTGTGTGTGTGTGGTACCAGGGATGAAACTCAGGACCTTGCACTTGCCAGGAAAGCTCTTATTCCACTGAGCTCTGACCCCATAAGATATATTTTTATAGTTTCCATCAGAGAAGGTCCAATTCTGTATGTTATCAGCGTAACATCAGGCATGCAGATTAGTAGGGAGAGCCGCTGATTATTTTCCTCATCGCCTACCTTACCAGCCTTGGCCAGCACTGATACTTCTTGGCCTAACCCAAAGAGCTTTGCTACATTTGACCAGGAGGTGGCGCTGTAGGACAAGTGGCTTGGTCGTGGATGACCCACAGGGGCTCTTTCTCCCCTTGACCTGGTTTAGGAACAGAACACCAATCACAACCTTAAAAAGGAATGTGAAACATTCCAAATTCTCCTGTGAAAAATATGTCAGAAATATCTAGGCCCTTTTTAGGGTAATCTGTTCTGCCAGTCTTTGCCAAACCAGACAAATACAGATTAGTAAAATGAACGGCCTACCTGCCAAGGGTTCTGGTGGGATCTGTGGAAAGGATCTGTCAATAGCCAGCATCTGGCATGGTAAGTGCGGTGGGGGCGCCCCAGAGCGAGTGAGGGCCTCCTATTCTGTGGAGGGGGAAAGGTAGGCTTTGTGTGACGGCAAATAAATTCTGAGTCGCGATGATGTATTGCAAATATAGAAAACAAAGTTTTCCTTCAGTATGAAAGGTTGTAAAATGAACCTTCTAGGCAATAGTCTAGACTTGCTCTCTGAGATCCACAATTAATTGTTTTTTCCTCCCTGAGGTCACCCAATAGGTTTGGATGATCCTTGCGTGCTTCCTGAGCATGGGGCGTTTTCGTTTGTTTTGTTACCTAGGAGTGGTTGACACGTAGTAGCTGCCCATAAGGCCTGAGCGGTGGATGGACAGAATGAGCTCTTGGATGGAAGTGTCAGAGGCTGTGGTTTGCAGGGAGGAGTCTGGGCGCCGGGGCCCGAGCCTGAAGAAGCGGTGGTGCATGTGCCCCTGGGCTGCAGAGGGGCCGGAGCCCGGGAGGGGCAGGGCGAGCAGCAGGGTTAATGCAGGCTCCTCCAGGGATGGCCGGCGGCAGGGGCCTGGTTGGATCTGGGAGCAAGGGTGGGAGCAGGACTGAGGCAGGGACTTCCGGCTTCGGGATGGGAGCAAAGATACCTGAGGAAAGCCTGGGGCGGGGAGATAGCTCAGCAGAACAAGCGCTTGCCTGAAAAGCACCAGGACCTGAGTTCAGTCTCCAGTTCCTCAAACAAACAAACAAACAAACAAACAAAAAACCCCAGTGGAACAGACCTGCATGGGGATTTCTTGTGCACTTTTATAGTGCCCGTTAGTTCTGCAGATGAGAGAAACAGCCCACGAGGGAGTTTTGCAGTGGCCATAGTAATTCCATTCCGACAGGTTTCCTGAGGGCTGGTTGGCCTTGCAGTGGGAAGCAGGAAGAACAGTGGTACTGGGCAGGCTGGGTGGTGGGTGCTGGCAGCTGGTGAGGCGGGAGGAGGTGTGGGCATGGCCAGGTGGGGCTGAGGGTCACGGGAGGACGGGTTGGACTTGGCAGGGTGGGCAGGGGGCTCCTCCCGACACCAGGTCAGTTCAGGGGCAGCGGGCAGCAGGATGGAAGCTGCTGCCAGTCACTGTCCAGGAGTGAGGGGACCGTATGGCCAAGAGGACACTTGGTGTTGTACCAAAGGGCAGAGTCCTAAGGGGAGGGAGGTGGACAGGGCGTGAGATATTTCCCAAGAGAGCAGGTTTATTTTCATTTAGGAAGTTCAGATTTAAAGCAGTTTAGATGAACTTGCATTTTTAAAAATAGACAGCTAGGGCAAAGCCTTGCTGGCTACCCCCTACCCCTGTACTCTAGCTCTTCTCAGTCACAGGTCGGGTGATCTGCTGACGCCCACCACAGGCAGAAGCCGGCAGCCCTGAGTTGGGTGGGAGTTGGATCCTTCCACAGGCCTGGCTACTGAGCCTGGGAACACAGACATTATCCCGGGAGGGCCTTCCCCCAGGTGGGCAGGGCACCAGCAAATGCCCCCAGCCCAGGCCTGGAGTCTCCGGTCCCTGCAGGCCACCTTTTCCCGCTGGCATGGGGAATCTCACTGACTGTTGGCAGAAGCCAGGGGTAACCAAAAGTTTTATACTTAAGGAAGACTCTCACAGTTCCTAACTTCACATATCCAAGACATATCTTTTTGTTGTTGTTGTTGTTGGGGAAGGATCTACAGGGTGGTTAGGGTCTCACTACTAGACCAGACTCGTAATGATCCGCCTGTTTATAGCCTCCCAAGAGCTGGGATCACAGGCGCACACCGCCACGCCCAGTCTCAATTGCCATCTCAGTGCACCCCGGGGGTGGGGCTGGCACAGCATGCCTGGGGAAACCTTCGTGAGCTATTTGCCCAGCCCACGAGACATATCCTTAATTGGCTCCTGTGTGCCAGTTTAACTTTCAGGAAAAGATCTTTTTTTGGTGGCTGGCTCAGCCTTCCCTGGGGGTGGCGCTGGCATGGCATGTGGTACAGAGAATCCAACTGCAATCTCTGAGTTGCCTAAACTTGCCCAAGCTTGCCTAGGCAGGCACTGTACACTGCTGAGCTATCTTGCCAGCACCAGGAAAAGAGCTTTTCTTCAACAAGTACATATTGAAGCTTCCTGAACTGTGTAGTCCAGTGGGCTCCTGCAGGTAAGGGTCCTTAGCCTGGCAAAGAGACTGAGCCATCCCGGCTCTCTGAAGTTTCAAGAAAAACCTTGTGTGAGAAGAACTTCACATGAAGCTGCTTTGTGGGCTGGCTTCACTTGCTTGCTTTTGTATTTTCCGCTTTTGAGATTTGTTTTATTTTCTCTTGGATTCTCAGTAATGTTTTTATGTTGTCTGAGAAAGCAGGGATGAGGAATTATCTGGTCCCTTAGGTAGGCTGACAGATGGAACCCTGGTCCTCGCGCTTGCCAGGCAGATGCTTAGAATGCCGAGTTATCTCCCCTGCCCGGGGAAAAAGCTTTATGTAGAAAGTAGGTGACAGTGGTAAAGGGCTTTGCCTTGGGAAGCTGATGAAGGCCACGCCAGCCCTTGAGGAAACTACAGGCTGAGGGGGTCAGGGCTCCTGCACGTCCTTCCTTTTCTCTCTGCTACCTGAAGGGTTAATAAGGACCGAGGTTGGGACAGAAGGCAGAGACCCCTTCTGGGGAAAGGTTCTAGACTGGTCTCCTCCCATCAGGAGTTGCAAATGAGTAGTAGCGCATGGGCTGGGTCCAGTTTGTCTCAGTCCTGCCTTCCTGGTTCTGGAGTCCTTGTGACAGGAAGGGCAGCTGTGTTCCCACAAGACGCAGGTCACCTCGGTGCTCTCTCAGTCACGCACGGCTCTGCTCCTCCTGGAATCCAGGAGACCACAGTGGGTGGCTAGGGCCATGGCTGGGGGCTTCTGGGGATCGTTGGATGCGCATGGGAATGTCTGACCTTGGTGTCCTTGGTGGGGTGAGGGCAGCTTGTGAACACGGGGCGAAGCGACCTCATTTCTCCAACCTGCGGAGACTCCCTAGATGATCAGCATATGCATTTGCAGGGCTAAGAAGGGATGTGACCCAAAGATTTATGGTAGCAGCAGATACGCAATGCCCGTCAAGCTTTGCCCTGCTTTTAGCTACCTATAGAGTGTCTGTAGACCCTGTAGAGTCATGGCTTTTAGCAAAAAGTCCCTGACTGTCTTAGAAGCAAATGTTAAATCATGCTTTCAATGAGTGGCAGGGAAGGGCCCAGGCCACTTCCTGCCCTGCAGCCCTGCGGTGGTCTCTGACTACACTGTGACTGTTTGTGATGGAAGTGGAGCACTATGGAAGGGTTCTGTGTCTACCTGCATGCCTCAGGAGCCAGGGGTGCAAGGGCGCAGCCACCACGCTTCATCATTGGCCTGCGATCTATGGTGGCTGCTGAGAGTCAAAATAGGAGTGAAGAGCAAAATAAAAGATAATAGGAAATGGGGAGACAGGCCTTCTCCAAATAGGAAGGGACCATGAGACGGGAGGGGGGAGGGGGTGGGGAGTGGATGTAAAGGGAATTTAAGGTGTGGTATTCACATGGACCAGCTCTCGGGAAGAATGCAGGCATTATGCACTGCAAACGCTGTGTGGGAATTGAAGAGAATCCCCCCAGGCTCTTAGCAGGGTGCCTGCCACATAGGAGATCTGGGCCGGTGGCACACAGACCAATGGTCGTCATTACCCATGGCCGTAAGGACTCAGAGCTAGAGTTCTGTGCAGAAGGAAGGGACAACTTCATAGGATACGGAAGACTTCATTCCTGATGGATAGCAGGGAGGAGGGTAGGTGTGTGGTAGAACGAGGGCAGCTCAATCCTCCCTGGAGCATCTAGGGAGGGGCGCATGGGCGTCCACCTTTATTAGTCTCTAAGCCTCTCTGTGTGTTTGACACATGCATGGTAGTGAATTCACAGGGAAAGGCTGGGGCGAGGGAATTCATCAGGCTCTGAAGCTCTTCCAAGGGGACAGAGCCACTGCACTTGCACCAGGGAGTTGGGTTCAGTAGGATTAAAAGCAACCTAGAAGAAGCCCGTGTGCTACGGTGAAACGGAGACCGTCCGCTCCTGTGGGAAGAGCGAACGCGTATCTGTGGCAGCGCGATGTTTCGTTAGGCAAAGCTAAGGAAATGTGGGGTTAGGGCCAAGGAAACCACTTAGGTGACAGCAAGGGAAGAGTAAAGGAGAGACATGATGAGCACTAGCTTGTGCATACAGGACGCCTCTCAGGGTTCTGGGCCAAAACCTTGAAGCAAGACTGCAGCATCTGGCAGTGATGCGGGCCGGGCAGCATGGGTCGGCAGTCCCGTGCCTCAGGAAGCTGGGGCTCACTTGAACTTAGGAGTTGGAGCTCAGCTGGGCAGAGTAGTGAGAGGGCCCTTGGTGGTAGCGGTGGGGCGCTCAGGCACCATAGTAAGAACAAATAAGGGCATATAGAATCCCAAGCTCCAGTTGTCTTGTTTTTACTATGTACGTACGCACATGTGAGCTTGGCACAGGGTCTCCCTGTGCACCCCGACTCCTAGTGATCCTTCTGTCTCAGCCTCCCCAGCACACCCAGTCTTGGTAACCAGCACAACTTACCTCAGGTTCCAGGACTGGCACAGCGTGCATTACCAGGAATCGCACCTGGGTGCTTGCACTTGCCAGGCAGGACCTCAGACCGCCGAGCTACCGTCCCAGCCCCCAGGTTCCAGTTTTACTTGGTTGCTGGCATCCAAAATGACTGGGCCCCTCTCTTCACCGCTGATATTAATGTGACAGCTAAACTCATGCAGAATAATCTAGAAAGACACTCCCAGCAGTGGACTCTTCCTCAGGCTCCCCACGTGTGCAGCGCTGGGCACCCCAGCCTCCCGTGCCTCCACACCCCGTCTCCCAGCTGCCACTGCTCGCACTGCCCAGGCAGTATTGTAGTTATTCTTTGAAAGCCGAATGCACTCACGTCACCTGTGGCGATGCTTTCTGTCTTGGCGGAGCTCTGAGCAGTGGGGCCCGCTGGGCTTTGTAGATGACCACACTGATGTCAGAGTGCTTTTCAGGAAGGGCAGCGTGTGACTAGGCTGCTGAGAAGGACATCCTTGTCCTCGGCTGGTGGCGACTTCTGGACACGTGGGATAAATGCTAACTACTGTTATCTCCCCCACCCCTGTCTCTTTTTCTTTCCCAATTGCCTTGTTGGTAGCATATATTCTTCCAACTTCCACGCCGTGAAGAGGGAAGCAGACGGGGCTCCCGGGGATCTCACTAGCTTGGAGAACGAGAGGCAGATTTACAAAAGCGTCTTGGAAGGTGGTGACATCCCTCTGCAGGGCCTGAGCGGGCTCAAGCGACCCTCCAGCTCGGCCTCCACGAAAGGTAACGGACAGGGTGAAGTGCGGCAGCCTGGTCTCTCACGCACACCCGTGTCAGCAGAGGGCGGACCTCTGCCCCTGGGATGCGCTCCGCCTGTTGCCCTCCACGCCCAGGCCTGGGGCCGTCTTGTGTCCTCTCCATGATAGTCTTGCCGGCCATTTTTCTTTCTAGTGTTAATGGTTTCCCATCCTCGGAACCCCATCCTGCTCTCCCTGAAGCATCTCTCTCCTTTGCGTGCTAATTCCCTCCTCGGGACTCGAGCTGAGCCTCAGCCTCTCCTAACCAGCAGGGCGGCCATTTCTTTCGTTGCATCTTCGCACCTGCTTTGCAGCACAGATTATTTTGCTTCCGGACATCAACTGGAAAAAAACGTTAAAGCCCTTATGATCAGTGGCATGTTCCCTCTCCTTTTCTTGATTTTTCCTTATCAGCAGCTTTCAGCTTTAACCTAACGGGTGTGTTTATTTTATTCTGCATGCTTACCAGTGGATCGTAAAGGTGGGAATGCTCACATGATTCCTTCATCTTCAGCCCATAGCCGAACGTTTCACACTAGCACTGTGGTAGGCCCTGGGTGTAGACACAAGAAGCCCCTGTCAGCCGCCAAAGCCTGCATCGCAGAGATCCTTCCTTCCAAATTCAAACCTAGGCTCTCTGCTCCCAGCGCTCTCTTGCAGGATCAGAAGAGCGTCCTGTTGCCCTCAGAGAAGGCCCAGAGCTGTGAGAACCTTTGTGTTTCTGTGTCTTTGAATGATTCCAAAAGAAGCCTCCCCCTCCAGATTGGGGGGAGCATTGAGAGCCTGCTCGTGCGCTCCCGGCGGGACTGCGACAGCAGCTCCAGCAGCACCGTGAGCCTCCAGGAGTTCGGCACCAGCGCCCGGAGGCCCTGCGCCCTCTCCCGGAGGGCGGGGCTGCACTTCTCCATGCTGTACAGAGACATGCACCAGATCAACAGAGCCGGCCTCTCCCTGAGCTCCGTCTCCTCCTCCAGTGTGCGGGATCTCGCCTCCCACTTTGAGAGGAGCAGCCTGGCCCTGGCCAGGGCGGAGCTGGGGCCCAGCCAGGAGGGCCCCGAGCACATCCCCAAGCACACTGTCTCGTCCCGCGTCAGTGCTTTCGAGCAGCTCATCCAGCGGTCCCGATCCATGCCCTCCCTGGACCTGTCTGGAAGGCTGAGCAAGTCCCCCACTCCCGTGCTGTCCAGGAGCGGACTGACCGCAGCCCGCTCGGCCGAGTCCCTCCTGGAGTCCACGAAGCTCCGACCCAGGGAGGTAGATTTGCTGAGCGCCAGTGCGGTCTACATTTCCCCGCCCGGTAGCACCATAGCAGACCCCGCCCTGGGCTTCAGGGGCCTCGCGGGCCCGGAGCCCCTCTCTGCCTGCTCCGATGAGCTGGACCGCTGCTCCAACGTCTCCAGCGACAGCAGGGAGGGCAGCGGCAGCAGCGTGCACGGAGACTTCCCCAAGCACCGCCTCACCAAGTGCAAGGGCACCTGCCCCGCCTCTTACACCCGCTTCACCACCATCCGGAGGCACGAGCAGCAGCAGGCCTCCAGGCAGCCAGACTGGCGCCTGGATTCCAGGGGTGACAAGAGCGCCCTCCTGAGGAACATCTACCTAATGAGCCCCCTCCCTTTTCGGTTGAAAAAGCCCCTCCAGCAGCGCCCCAGACAACCTTCCCTGGCCGACTCCTCAGGCTTCCAGGTGGGCCAGAAGCCAGATCTCCCCAGTCAGCCCCCTGTGGACCAGGCTCCCTGCGAGGGGAAGCCCTCGGTCCCCGCCCGCCTGTCTTCGAGACACACCATGGCCAGGCTCGGCCGCAGCGCAGAACCTCCTCTGGAGAGACCTGTGCTCCTGCAGGACTGCTCACGGGCGGTTAATAGTGGGAGCCCCGTGCCCTGCTCAGACCACGGCCTGGACAGGAACAACAACCCTCACAGTGCACTGGCTGCGTCCCGCGGAGGTGGCATTCTGTGTGTGTGGCCAGTCTCACCTCCTCCGTGTCCCCTTTGCTTGCTGTGTCTCCTCCTCCCCCTCCTCCTGTGTGCCTCTGTGCTCATTCTTTGCTCTGTCCTTTGCTTCCGTTTGTTTTGCTTGGCGATGAACCATGGCTCGCAGTGCCTGCATTTCTTTGAAAACAAAGCCCATGTCATTTAGACCAACCGCCAAACTATGTTTTGAAAGAAAAATTGGCCGTTTAGCTCATCTGAGAAATGTGTTCATTTGAACTCTCAAAACCCCTGTTGTATGCGCCAGTCCCCGACCCACCTGTGGAATTTTGAGAGGCAGCCTTTTCTGTGGCCCTGTGTGTGTGTGCGTGTGTAGCTTGTCCCTAAGAAAGCCTGCGCGCCTCTTCGTAGGGACACTTAAGGAATGTCCTCTCCTTTCACCTTTTGGTGAATTCGTGTTTAATTAGTTGGCAAGTAAATCCCAAACTCAGGAGGGAAGGGTGGGTTGGGTTTTTTCCTTCAGAATTTGATTGTTGATCATTTATCCACGATAATTGTAAATGTCTGCCGTTGATAAAGGAAGGTGAGATCTTTTCCTAACCTGGTTTCCCGCTAAATTTTTGTCTGCTTTAACTCTACTCTGTTGTTTTGAAGATTCAGAGTCCCCAAGACATTTTATACCGGCCGATTACTTGGAATCCACAGAAGAATTTATCCGAAGACGTCACGATGATAAAGAGGTAAATGGGAGCGTCTGGATCCTGTAGCTCTGGGGCAGAAACAGAACGCGAAGGGAACAGACATTCTAGACACAAGTCAGGGGTGGCGAACGATTGGAAGCACAGGTGGGGGTTTAGGGTGACTTTTTCTCCTTTAATTGCCTTTTTTTTTTTCTTGTCTTTTTGAGACAGGGTCTCGCTATGCAGTTCAGGCTGGCCTTGAGCTCACTTTTGTAGCCCAGGCTGGTCTCGAACTCGCGCTGATCCTCCTTCCTTAGCCTCCCAAGTGCTGGGATTACAGGAGTGCGCCACCACGCCCGGCTTTTTAATTGACTTTAAAAAAAAAAAAAAAAGGGACTGATTTCCCACAGGTGTCCAGCGCTAGGTGCCCAGCTGGCACCGCTGCATAGGAGTTAGAACATGAGGTCATCCTCTTCGGCTGTTCACGCCTGCTAAGCTGGGAGCCTAAGTTCATCCACTTGTTCCTCCTACTTCTCCCTGGGGTGTTTTGTAAGGAAATCTACTCAGATGTTTCTCCATTGCCATCTGTCCTTCTTCTTTTACTTTCTTTCTTTCTTTTCTTTTTTTTTTAATATTATGGCCCGCTCAGCCTGCCCTGGGGTGGGGCTGGCGCAGCATGTGGTGCTGGGGATCGAACCATGGTCCCTGTGGCTGCCTAAGCGGGCACTTTAGACCACTGAGCCATCTCACCAGCCCGCCATCTGCCCTTCTGTTGGCACAGATACAGTTCAAGTTGGGAAGGATGCAGCGGGCAAAAAGAAAAATGAGAAAAGAGTAAATGAGCTTGATACAGCGTATAAAACAATTCGAGGCAGTCGCCCCTAACCTACTTGTAACAAGGCAGAGAAATCTCCCCTCCTGAGCTCCGGCAAGCCCCAGGCAGAAACCCTAGACCCCGCCCGGCTGGATGCCGGCAGCCGCTGAAATGTCCGTGCAGGGCTGCAACCAGCCAGTGGGGTGTGCCGCGGGGTCCCGACACTGAACAAGCTCCGCGCCTATTTTCCTGTAGAGAGGAGCTGTGTGGCGTAAAAGATGGAAGAACTGCTCCGAAGTGCTGGCGGGGGCGAGAGGGGCGGCTCCTCACAGCCGCAGCCTGGTGCCACCCTCTCCCTGGGCGGCTCTGCCGAGTCATTCCAGAGTCAGGGTGGGGCTTCCCTGCAGAGGTAGGGTAAGGTTGACTTTGAGGAGCGTGATGTGGTTGTAATCATCGCTGTCAGAGAGTGAGAGAAAAGATGAAAAGAAGCCAGAGTCCCTCGCAGACTCCAAGCGCGGCGTTCTCTGTAGGACACCGCACCTGCCAGGAAGAGAAGCGGAAGGAAGTGTTTGATAGGCAGAGTTCTTTTTTCTAATAAGGAAATCCAAAACTTGCTAATAGTTGTTCACCAGGACAGAGAACAGATTTATTTTTATTACGTCTCTTCAATATTTCCTGTACAATATTTCTACTAAAGTACAAGATTCCCATGTATGTCAGCCTAAGCTGCCATGATAAAGATGAAATTCGATTTTAGTAGGACCCTAGGATCTACACAGATGGTATTGCAGTAGAGTTTCTACCTACACAGGCAGCACGTTTTACTTGATTTAACAATTGATGTATTAGAAATTTCGTGTTGGGCTGTGAGCCTCGTGTTGCCTGAACGATGCTGGATTGTAAATCCTAACAGTTTTTGTATCCTTACTGACAATTTTTGGCTCGTGTGGTTACGCCACGGGCCTGACGGACCAGGGAGGTCATATGGACACGCTGGTTGGCGCTCCCACGGGCAGCTCCTCCCTGAGCAGTGGGCTGGGCCCAAGCACGGCAGTTTGGAGCAGGGGCGTGGTGGCCTCAAAGACAAGTCCGTGCTCACAGGTACAGGGAAGACTCACTTCTCAGCTGAGTGGGTGTTGGTCTGAACTTTTTGTGCAAATTTCTTATTAATGCTGGTTAAAATGGCTTCTAGTGGGAACACACCAGTCCCAGAAGGGTCGCTGGTGGTGGCTTGGCCAGCTGCCTTCTTTTGCCCAGGAGAGGACCACAGTTTGACCAGAGTCGCCTAGCAAGTTAGCTTATGCCAGAAGCCCAAGTAGGACTCGGTTCCAAGTTTCTGCGCTCTGCACTTTACAGAGCACTTTCCTGACTTTGCTCATTTAACCTTTGGTTTTTGTGGTTGTTGTTGTTGTTTAGATTTTTTAGAGACAATACAGGCTGGCCTTGAATTTACACTGTTTCTCCTGCCTCAGCCTCCTCAGCACTGGGACCACCCCTGGCTGTCACTTAATCTTTACATTTGACTGAGTGTCAGAAATCTCAGATTCTGGAGAAAACTTGAGGGCACTGACCCTTGGGGCTAGGTAATCCCATGAGGCATTCACCTGCCTACCGGAAAGAGCTTAGTGCTTTATTGAGAATTATGTAAATATTTAATTCATGGTTTTCTAGAAGGAACCCTGAATGCAGAAAGGTAAGCTTTCTTTGGTGTAGGAAACACACTGAGATAGGCGCTAGGGTCCTTCAGCAGCCCTTGAGACATTGGATTACACCAGAAGGTCATTAAGAGCAGAACTGGGGAGCTAGTTTGTCAGTTCGTTCCAGGTAGCACCTTCCCAGTTTATGTTCCGCCCGTTCCCTTAAACTCAGCCTCCTTTGCCTAGCGGAAAACAGTCCACTAGGCTAGTGAGCCGCTCGGTCCGCCAGGTGTGCAGCCATCGGTGCCCTTCCTAAAGCCTGGAGGGAGGAATCCAGTAACTTCTCAGGAAGCAGCTCCGCTCCAAGGACCGTTAGAGAGAGGGGAAGCACAGAGGGACCTGGTCGTCAGCGAATGCTAACGCTGGCTGCCTGGGTGGGACACTGGCGAGAGGACTCGGGCTTGCCCAGGTCCTGGACTACCCTGTGGGACCGCGTGGCTGCCTGAGCGGGGTGGAAGCATAGCTCCCACTGCCCACGGGTGTACTGCAGGGCCCACTGTGCTGCTGGCTGGCTGGCTGGCCGGCCTCATTTCCCCTGGTGTCCCCTGGGCAGTCCTGCTGTCTTCCTAGTGCACATGGGATGGCCGTGATGGGGCCCAGCTGTGGGCAGAAGACGCCCGCACCTCACACCCAGAGTCTCCCGCTGTGTGCCCGCCCATGCCCCTTCCTTAGTTACCTTGGTTGGCAGATTCCCTGTGCCCTGGATCCAACGATTCACTGCCCATTTTATGCAATTTCATGGCAGAAACTTTTAGCGGACCAGAGACGACTTAAGCGCGAGCAAGAAGAGGCCGACATTGCTGCCCGCCGCCACACGGGCGTCATCCCGACGCACCATCAGTTTATCACTAATGAGCGCTTTGGGGATCTGCTCAATATAGACGATACCGCAAAAAGGAAATCTGGGTCAGAGGTCTGTTTTGGTCGCCTCGAACTGCTGCTTGACCCAAAGCGATGTCCGCCTCCCCTCAGCATTACCTCCCATAGGCCGGTGTAGCCCTCCATGCGGCGCCCGTCATTCCGGCTTCCCTTAGCCCTGCTTTGGCTCCTCTGTGGCTGGTGGACAGGCACGAGCCCGTGGTGTCCTGCGCTCTGTACCTTTAAGCATGCCTGGCTGCGGGACGGGGGCCTGTGGCGCACACCCTCATGCATGCTTAGAGCGCGTCCGCTGCCTTGTGAGCCAGCTCCCCCTCCCCGCATCTTCATGACACTTCATTGCCTGCGCATTTGCTTAGAAGCTGTATGCCTTAGGCTGTGTGCATCGATGGCTGTGGCGTGTCTTGAGACTTGTGTAGGGATGGTTAATGAAACATTTTGCAAGCTAGCTACGGATCCTGTATGCCATTTCCTAGGGCCTCAACATTCAATGCCATTGCTATTGAAATGTCAGTGGATACCATCGCTGGGCATGCATGTGTGAACTGTTCAATGGTATCGCAGGAATTTTGAGAACCAAATATCCTAAGGATAAACTCATGGAGAGTACTAGCTCTCTGAGAGACATTTGTTCTTTTAATGTGGCCACTTCTAAGCTTATTTTATGAGAACTTCATATCCTAAGGGAATGCAAAACCTGAAATGATTGTTGCCAGGCCATAGCCAACACGTGGAACGCTGGCGCTCACAAAGGCCGCCTTTCGGAGCAGAGTTTATGCTTTGCCGAGTCAGCCTGCGGTAGCCTGCTGCTGAGGGTCTCCGCTTGGGGACCTAGTGTGTCTGAGACTTAGAGTGCAACCCCACTGTGTGTCACTGCGTAATGTGGTAGGTTAACATTCGTGTTTCTGTCACTGCTGGCTTTAAAAAAAAAAAAAAACAGGCGGAAATAGAGGGAAAGAAAGGAAGCTGGGAAGGGAAGCCCTGAAGTGTAGGGAAGAGAGAAAGGTGGCAGCGGGAAGCAAAGCCAGCAGGCACTGCTCGGCCGCCGGCACCCAGCCTTCAGCGCTGCCGCTGCCCCTCAGCACGGCGCTGGCCTGGAGGCTGGGGCGCTGGGTCACCCTCACTTCCTGCCAGTGGGTGAGGAAGGAGCTGGCGGGGCAAAGGCACCCCGGAGAGACGTGTGGGAGAGCCAGTGCGGGCGAGGCGACCATGGCTCGGGCGGGCTCCCTACGGCCGTTCCCTCCTTCTGCTGCTCAGCAGAACCTCCTGGAGGCTGGTTTTTTAAAAAAACAATCCCTGGGCCCCACTTGCCAAGTGTCAGGCTCTGCAGTGGGGCCCAGACCTTGCAGGTTCCTGGGTGGTCCCAGCATTGGAACCCCATTTGGAGGATCGCTGCCCTAGACATGGACTGGCAGACTTGAGGAAGCAGAGACCAGCGAGTCCCAGGTAGACAGGTCTGTGTGGGTGGGCTGCGCTCCTGCTCCCGAGGCCTGGCATGGCCGCAGATTGTGCGGAAGGCAGGCAGAGCCAGGGCCGTGCAGGCCACAGAAGGCCGGATTGGGGCACCATCTCCCTTGTGTGCTGTTCTTTCTGTCCTGGAGCAAGTAGTGCAATGTTAGGAGAGGCAGAGGCGAAGAAGAGTTGGGTGTCAAGAACTGTAGGGCCAGGGAGAAGGCTCAGTGGTCTATAGTGCCTGCTTAGGAAAGCTTAGGCAACCATGGGGACTGCAGTTCAATCTCTGGCACTGCAGCCTGCCCCCAGGGCGGGCTAAGTGAGCCATTAAAAAAAGCTGTAGAAAAATAGGAGGGAGCTGCTCTTGTTTGTGTAACCATGTATACGTCTGGAGAGATCAGTGGAGTCAGTTTCCCAGTTTTGAGTACTGTATAAATTCCTTTTAATGAAAAAAAAGTCACCTCCATTACTAACCTAAGCCAGTTTATAAATTGCATAGCCAGTTTACAAATTAAAAACATGCTTGCCCAATTTTATTAGTATGGCCAATAGGTGATACTGTTTTGGCAGAACCCAGTCGCCACCCCAGGCGTAAATAGGTGCTGCTTTGGTGTAAGTAAAGCAGTTTACACGAGAGTTTGAACCCAGGAGCCCCTGTGTGCTGAGGGGCCGCCAGCCCTGCGCCCTGCACCCTGCGTGACACCCCAGCCCTGCGCCCTGCACCCTGGGTGGCACCCCACCCCTCTATTGTTTTCCTCTATTTTGAGACTGGGTTTCCTGTCATTAAGCTGCCCGGCACTGGCTTCCAAGCTGTAACTGTCCTGCCTCAGCTGTCTGAATAGCTGGTATGGTAGGTGTGAGCCCGCATCCCTGGCTCCTACAACTGCAGTTAGCCGTTACAGATAGACGCACATACTGAAACTGTGTGGCATTAACTTGATTATAAGATGGTCCTTCGGTTTGCCCCTAGTATGTATGTGTACAGACAGAAATATCAGTGTGAAAATACAAAATTAAAAATTTCTGTAGAGCAGCCAGTGAGATAGCTTAGTGGTCCAAGGTGCCTGTTCAGGCAGGCTTGCAGGGGATCCCAGTTCCATCCCCGGCACCACATGCCACGCTGTCCCCACCCCCAGGGTGGGCTGAACTGGCCACAAAATAAAAATTCTGTAGAGCATTCATGAGAACACTGATGCCTAAGGACCCCAGCATGGGAAGCCTGGAAATACAGCGTGTATCAGTGAGGGCTGAGGTCTCTGACTATGCTTGGTGAAGCTTCTAAGTAATACTTGTGTCCCCGCCAAAGTCCCTTTTTCCTTCCGTCCTGCTCACGTGTTCTAATGTCGAAGAGAACACGTGATCTCATTTTTGTCACATGCGTTTCTCTGGTCCGAAGGGCCATGGTAGCTGAAGAACTTGGAGCTGCTCCTGGCTGGGGCAGAGCAATGCTGACAGCCAAAGAAAGAGCTTGTCCACCTGTAGCATCTCTAACCCCGTTTCCTTTTAAATAGTATTGCTTTTTAAAAAAATGTATTTGGTGCAGGGTCTACAGGGTCTCACTATGTAGATCAGACTCGCAGCAATTCTGTTCTCAGCCTCCCAAGAGCTGGGACAGGTGTGCGCCACCACGCCCAGTCTCAGTGCCCGGTCTCAACCCCAGCCTCAGCATGCCCCAGGGTGGGGCCAGCATAGCACTCTGGAGATTGAACCCCAGCCCCTGTGCTCTGCCTAAGCAGGCACTTTAATCCCGTGAGCTGTTTGGCTAGCCCTAAGTGTTACTACTTTTAAAGATGAGGAAGAGAAATATAGAAACGGATAGGATAAAGCAAGGTGAGCTTTCTAGAACTGAGCTGAAGAAATTGTCAACAGCGAGGGGGGTTAGTGCAGATGCGGCAGAGATCCAGCTGACTGCGGCAGGAAGCGGATCAGAGAGAGAAAGCGGTTAGGTCAGAGTGGGGGAAGCGACCCAAAGGCCTCACCTGAGTCAGGGATTCTACTGATTGCGTCTGAAGGAGAGTTAAGAGTAAGAGCGGAGCCAACATGAAAACAGATGGCGGCAGAGAGAACTTGACATAGAGTGAGGGAAGGTGGAGCCCAAGGGAGCTTTGTGCCTGTGGACTCTGGGGGCAGGAGCTGAGCAACGGAGCTGCAGATGGCAGGTGGGCAGGCCTGACGCAGGGGCAGACTTGAGGAGGTGGAGATGTGGCGGAGGCTGACCGCCTGCCTGGGTGGCCGGGAGGGCTACCCCAGCAGAGTGGGGGCTCGGCCAACGTGGTTGCATAGACCCCAAAGAAACAGCAGAGCTGAGAATGATACTAGAGGTGCGTCAGCCTTATCCTGCAGATCGTGATTCAAGCCGAGTAGCTGCTCCTGAGGAATGAGACAGTAGGTAAAGAGTATCTGAGGTCTTCTGGCTGGCTGATTTTTCTAAACAGCCCTGGTCATGCTTTAGGGAACCAGTGTTTCTTTGAAACATAAGTCCTGGCTCTCTTTTGGTGGATTCTTGCGTGTGACTCACTGGCTAAGCTTCTGTCTAGTGGTCTGCAGAGATTAGATGCTGGAACCCTTCCCAGAATGAACTTGTTAGTGTGGTTTTCTACTTGGCTTTTTAGAAGCTCGCAAAAGTGTGTTCCTTTTATTGTTCATGAATCATGATTTTGATTTGTTTCTTGTGTTTAGATGAGACCTGCCAGAGCCAAGTTTGACTTTAAAGCTCAGACACTAAAGTAAGTGCCACCGGTCACATTTATGTGTCCTCTCAGCTGTCCCTGCAATGTACAGCAGTGCCCTTGGAGGGTAAAGTTCAAGAAATCACAAGTGGAGTTAAAAACGAGGGTCATTTGTGTACCAGCTCTGATTAAAGTGTTTCCTACGACACATTCATCCTGAGGAGTCAGGACTGAACCCTGTGGAGCAGGTGTGGTTGTCCTGACTGAACAAATGAGCAAGCCGAGAGACTTCACCATGAAGGAATTTGGTCCACAAAGGTCGCCATGCTTCCCTGGGGCTTCTCAGCTACCGTGCTGTGCTCATGTGTACAGCAGGATTCCAGAAAAGACCGAAAGCCCATTGCACTGCCGCCCAGGCTTCACACGGCCAGCCCTGGTGATGTGGTGCTGTGGCAGCTGAGAAAGTGGAAGCCCAGAGACCCCGGTGTAGGTCTAGTGGCTACAGCCACAGACACCTGCAGCTTCCTTCCTCTCCCACGAGTTGTCCCCTCCTCGGGGCAGCAGATGTAGCGGTGGACGGGCAGAGGGTTTTGCTCCTCCTTGTACCCACAGTTGGAGATACAGAGATGAAATTCAGGACACCCCAAAGGAGCGGTGTGCCAAAAATGTGGCTGGAGACATTCCTTCTCGCAGGGCCAAACGCCACAGGCCCTCTTCACTCTCCTTTCAAGGATTAGAATCCTGTCTCTAGTATAAGACCCACAAAGTGCCCCCCACCCCTTTTTTTTTAGCACAGAGTCAACTGGAAAGTTTTCCAGATGTACCCTGTTGTTTAGCCAGTGTCTCTCATGTCCCTTGTGCCTCCAGGCACACTGCAAAGAGGCCCCGCCCTGCCCGCCCCAGTACACTCAGACCTTTTTTCCCATGCTGTTGCTCTGATACTTACGAAGACTGTCTTTTTTTAATTCAGGAATTTTTTTTTTTTTTTTTTTGGCTGGCTCAGCCCACCCTGCAGGTGGGGCTGGCATAGCATGTAGTGCTGGGGATCAAACCACAGTCCCCTGTGCCTGCCTAAGCTTGCCTAAGTATACCTTTTAGACCACTGAGCTATCTCACCAGCCCTCAAGAAATTTCAAGTTACAATTTTTACTGTCCCTTGTCTTAGTTACTTTTCTCTCATTGCTAGTACAAATACCCAACACCCAAACTGAAGGAAGGAAAGGTTTATTTAGCTCACAGTTACTGGAGGTTTCAGTCCATACTTGGCTGGCCCAAGGCTGAGTGGAACAGGGCAGAGAGCATCCAGTTCATGGTGGCGGAGCGGCAGCAAAATGGTGACAGAGGCAGCCAACCAAACAGGGCAGCAGAGAGCAACAGTGCGAGTCTGTCTCTGTCTCTCTTAATATTACATTCAGGCTCTCTGCCTCAGCCTATCCGCCTTAGGCCACACCCATAATCCCAGAAGGACTCAGACTGATAACCCCATCGGTACTAAAACATATAATCCCAGTGGGTTATGTGTCAAGTCTCAAACTCTAGAAGTCCCCGCCCCATCATTGCATGAGGCTTAGGGAGGACAATGAGACATAAACCATAATATCCTCTTAAGCTAAATGTTTTAAAGTTTGTCTCTTTGTCCCATTTTGAGGAGGGGTAAAACAGAGTCTCCTCATACAGTTCCAGTTCCTTTCACTAACTGTGCAGCCCAAGTTGGCCTCCGGCTCACAGCAGTCCTGCCTCAGCTTTCCAGGTGCTGCGCTTATGGCTGTGCACTGCCACACCAGGCCTAAGAATAATTTAACACAATTCAGACATGCCTTGCTGGACGGAGAAGAAGTAGTAGGATCTAAAAGAGGAAGACATTTTTTCTTCTTTTAATAAACATTTAAGACTGAGGGGTGCATTGCTGTGTGGTGTGTCAATATTCTAAGCTTTAAGACAGCATTCACAAAAATGCACTGGGAAAATGACAACAAAGTGATAGGCTTGAGAGCACTTCAAGTGCCCCTCAGCTTCTGTGATGCCACCCTCCTGCGCAAGACTGGACGGAATGGGCTTCGGGGCAGGACTTCCTCAGCAGTGGTTTGCTCTAGTCGAGGGGCTCCCTCTTGTGTCATTTGTCCCCCTGAATCTGCTTCCAGTGAAAAGAACTTTTGCTAACAAACTGGATTGCCTTATGCTTTCAGTGGATGAAAGCATTTTCCAGAATGTTGTGGCCCTCTGTCCACAGGGAGCTTCCTCTGCAGAAGGGCGACGTGGTCTACATTTATAAGCAGATCGATCAGAACTGGTACGAAGGCGAGCACCACGGCCGAGTGGGAATCTTCCCGTGTACCTACATCGAGGTAGCGCAGCCCTTGGCGTTGGAGGGAAGGCCCCGTGCGCGCGAGGCGCCGTCACTTACCAAGCGCTTGTGTTTTATTTCCTCCTATTTCTCCTCCACGCCTGCCTCTTTCTCTCTCGCTCTCTCTCTCTCACAGCTTCTTCCCCCAGCTGAGAAGGCTCAGCCCAAGAAGTTGCCACCCGTGCAGGTGTTAGAGTATGGAGAAGCTGTTGCTAAGTTTAACTTCACTGGTGACACGCAAGTCGAAATGTCCTTCCGAAAGGTGAGGTGCCTTCCCCACGCTGTGCTCGGGGCCGTGAACACGGGGAGTGATGCTGGCGTTATCTGATAGTCTGCACCCTCGAGGGACGCACCCCAAGTTTTCTGAGGTCAGAGAGTTTAAACGCAAACTCTAGGCCAGGTGAAGCTTCAGCCACGCTGGGCTTTCTGACGGAGGGCACTGTTCCTGGAATCTGGAACCGCTTGCACAAACTACCCGGATGACCCCTGGGGAGCCCTTGGTGCCGTGCTGAGCACCGGCTGGCTTACAGCGCGTCCAGGGGCTCTGGGCAGCGCAGCCTGCAGAGACCAGGAGCAGTGGGAAAGCTCTGCATTCTCAGCCTGCAAGTGGGCAGCGCTGCGCTGGGCGGGGAGGTGGGCGCTCTGCGGAGCTTTTGTCCCGCACGCGTGACCACGGGTTCGTGGCTCTCCCGGGGAGGCTGTAAGAGGCATAAAGCAGAGGTGTGTGCAAGCTGCGCGTGTGGCTTCTGCTGGCTGCTTAGTGAACCAGAGAGGCCGGCGTTATCAGAGCCGTGGAGGAGCTCGGCGTGTGGGTTGGGGACGTGCTGTGCCGCAGAAGGCTTCCTCCCAGGGACTCCAGCACTCTCCACTTGTCAGAATTCCCTGGAAGCAACCTAGTTGTCCCCGGGTATGGACTCAGTAACCAAATCCTTAGCGTGTGTAGGATTTCCGGGGTCGGTCCCTTGAGCTGTTCAACACTGCTACACGTTCAGAATTATGTTTCTTGAGGAAGAAAAAGGCTCAGTATTTGTGGTCCGTGAACAACAAGGCCTACGGAGGAGGAAAGTACTATTCCTACCTAATTTGTGTAGGAAGAGCCTGGGCAAGTCTGACTCACATGCATGGCGTTACGTGCGGAAAGTAATTATGTCCCCATAGCGTTTCCTCCAGAAGATAATTGCTTTCCACTTTATGATTACGGTGTCACTCACTAGTCACAGAGGTTATGTTCCAGACACCCCTCGATAAGTGAAAACCAGTGAAGTTGCGACATTATATGGATTTTAGTATTTATGTATTTTTAAGGCTCTATAAATTCTTCCCACACTCCTATAAATCCTTCCCACACTTTTAAAAACACTTCTAATATTCTTAACCATTTTGAAAACTTGTAAGCCTACCTAATTTTAATGATATACATTGTATGGTACTGCAAAACCCCATGATACAGCAAAAAGAATGATAAATAACATAGATGAATATTTTTTGGAAACCCACAGAACAGTGAGTCCACAAAAGTCAAGCCATGAGCTAGCAAGGGACTATTATACTTGCCTTCTAACTTGTCTGTAATAATACCTGAAAAATAAAATTGTAAAAAGGAAGAAAAAATGAACCATCCAAAGTCTTTGGATCTGTTTTGCTTTAAATGAATCAAGGGGTGGGGAGATAGCTCAGCCATCTAAGCAAGCCCCTGCCTGGCAAGCACAAGGACCCAAGTTTGATACACCGTACGGCATGCTTTGCCAACCCCCACGCCAAACCTGCCGCTGCAACCAGGCATGGTGGTAAATACCTAATAGTCCTAGTGCTGGTAAGGCTGAAACAGGACTGTGTGTTGGACCTGTGTAGCGAGACCCTATGCCAAATAAAAATAAATAAATGAGTTGAAACCACTTCATTTGCCCTCTGCCTTGGCAGTATGAGTTTGATTTTTTTCACTGAAATACTTGAAGATCCCAGTGGTGTTCGGGCCACCAGGACGGGACAAATGATGAGGGGCAGTCCAGGCACAGACGGGGCCTTCACCCGTGAGGGATGGCCAGACGAGGACCTCTGTGTTGCTGTGTCTTTCAGGGTGAAAGGATCACCCTGCTCCGACAGGTGGACGAGAACTGGTATGAAGGGAGGGTTCCAGGGACGTCCCGACAGGGCATCTTCCCCATCACCTATGTGGACGTGCTCAAGCGGCCACTGGTGAAGAACCCCGTGGATTACATCGACCTGCCTTACGCCGCCTCCTCTCCGAGTCGCAGCGCCACTGCCAGTCCTCAGGTACGTCGGCTTCTTGTCACTGCTTGTCACTAGGACATACGCTCCACCGCGCCAGTGGCTCACCGCACCCCTGGGTGGTCCTGGAGCCATGTGGACTGTACACTAGAGTTGTCTGCATGTACACATGGCCTTTGTCTAGCGCTTGGTAGAAGAAAAATCTCGGGAAAAGGAAGAACTTCAGGTAACTGCCTTGTGGGTGGGGAGTAGGGAAACAGAAGCGCGGCCCATTATTAGTGACTTAGTGGTACAAGTTGGCAGCACAGACCCACCACTGTACCATGGCTCCTACAGCTCAGGGAGGGTCTGGGCCATGTTGTCAGGCAAGCCTGGCTCACAGAAGCCAGAAGGGGAAGAAGAGTAGCGTGGTTTCTTCCTTAGACTTATAGACCAAATCCAAAGTACTTGTGTAAGCGTTCACTTGAGCCAAGTTGGAGAAGGCACTTAAGAGGTGTGATCAAAAACCATGGTGAATATTTAATTTTAAGATTTTATTACAGTACATGGCACATGGCAGTGAAGGCCTCTGCAAATCCTCCCTTTCATTTTTGAACACCGCAACCCGGTCACCCTGGCCACTTTCTGAAGCAGTTCTGGGAATTCTTTCAGTTACAGCATCAGGATGATCTTGATGTCCAGAACTGACTCATAGCGTTGGCCTTCCCTGGTCGTCCTCACCTTAGAGAAGGACCTGATATCACGTGGCGGGAGGTCCAGGGGATGGGTGACGAGGACATGCTGTGATGTCTTTGGAGGCATGCCATTTCCTGGCATGGCACTTCACAGCAGCATTATTTACCATATTTTTGACCATGCCTCATAAGTACACAAAAGAGGACTTCCAGAACTTCAGAATGTAGCGTAGGCACAGACCGGAGGTGGGGTAGGCGTGGGTGGCAGTACTGTGAGAGGGATTAATGGCGATGTGTCCCTTGTGGAAATAAATTTTTAAATTTGAAAAACCATATTCAAGCTGTACTTGTACACATAGAAAGCTATTTGTTTTTCTAGATGTTGATTATGGAGCATTTGTTTTAAAATATAAATTAATCCAATCCCATGCCTACTTTCCTAAAGCCATAAAAACTTGAACTTTAAGTTCGGGAGGGCCATAGTTGAGGTGGCATCCCGCAGAATGAACTGGCCATGCTGCTGTGCATTGTGGGGCACGGGGACAGAGGACCCAGAGCCCGCAGCAGCTCTGAGAGGCGGCCCATCGGCTCTTACCCTGCAGTCATTTCCTCCTCCCTCACCTGTTTCCTCACTGACCCCAGGAGAGTGCCCTTGACACGAAACCCTCTCCAGATATCCTCTCAGGGAGACCCGTGCCCTGCTATCCCAGGAGGGCCCTGAGGCTGGGTTAGGGTACCTGCTCCGTGGTTGTGTGGACAGTTCACGTGGCGCTTTCTTGGGACTGGAGCCAAGGGTGACTGTAAAACAAATTGCTGCAAGTACTCAGGCTCCTTTCTGGAAGCCTCTGCTGAGCTCCTTCAAGAGAACAAAAGCCCAAGCAGGAGCCAGGAGAGCGGTGGGCCCAGCTCCGGCTCGGGCTCCACCCGCAGGGATGCCTGGTGGGCTGGGCTGTGGCTCCCAGGGTGTCCCTTTGAAATATGAATGTGCAAGGCAGGCTGGCACCACGTGCCACTGTCTGATGGGAACACGCCCATGTCCATGTCACTTTCTTCCAGTGGGCCCCCTGCCAGCATGCACTAGTCCACACACACACACACACACACACACACACACACACACACACTCTGCCTGCATCTCGGTTTCCTCCCACGCCTCCCCAGATGATCCCCTGTTGGACCCCGGGGTCCCCTCTCACCCTCGCCTTTCATTCCTCTCTGTGCCTCTCTGATTATTTTCTGCCTTTTTCCTTTGTGCTGACACGTGTTCCTTTTACTTCTTCCTTTTGTTTTCTCTGTCTGATTTTCTTTCTAAGTGCCCCAGTCACAGCAGGACCCTCATGCCAGCCCCCTCCTCTCTGCTCCATTCCCCTAGAGCCCTGTCCCCCGAGATGCACGCGGTCACCTCCGAGTGGATCTCTCTGACTGTCGGGCTCCCCGGCAGGCGCCCTCTGGCCCTCACCCCGCCCTTGCCACCTCTACCCGAGGCGTCTGTCTATGCTCCGGACCCCTTCTCCTCGGCGGCCAGGGCCTGTTCCCCCCTGCCGGTCGGCCTCCCTCGTGGGGGCTGGTCAGATCCCTCTGCTCCACACTCAGTGGGGTCCCCCTTGGCTCTGCCTGCTCCCCAGAAAGCCTACTCCCTGGCCCCCAGCTCCCCGGCCTCTCTGCATGTCAATGGAGACAGTGGCGCCCACGTGCTGTCTTCAGTCATTCGCCAAGATGGCTGCTCCCCGCCACCATTTGGGAGCTCTGCTAGGGTCATCTCAGAGCTTAGCGGTGCCTTTAGCAGCCAGAGCAAACTGCAGCCCTGTCAAGAAGAGCATGAACAATATGAAAGAAGAGCAGAGGGCAGGGCAGGCGAGAGAGGCCCTGGCGGACCCACGATCTCTAAGAAGAGCTGCTTGAAGCCTTCAGATGTGGTCAGGTGCCTGAGTACTGAACAGAGACTCTCAGAGCTCCGCACTCCTGAGGAGAGCCGGCCCAGCAAGCCCCTGGGCAGCACTTTTCCAGGAAGGGAGGCGGGGCAGACAGAGCTGCATAGAGGTGGCGAGGCTGAGAGGAGAGCTGCTCAGAGCGGCGCGAGCCAGGTAGGCCTCGGCATGACGGGGTGTGCTTGGCATCTGACTTGGCAGGGTGGGCCGGATGGCTTGCCAGTCAAGGCCAAGTGGATGCTTGGGAGGCCTGTGTGCTTGCGTTGGGAGCAAGGAGCTATCCCAGGAGGGGAATGGAGGGGACCCCAATTCAAGTGGTAGGGCTGGGCAAAGGTGGAGGCAGCGTCAGGCTATGTCTGGCCGCTGGGGTGATCCAGGAGCGTCCCCCTTTTGACTGCTCCTAGCCTGATAGAAAAGCCCACGAAAAGGAAGGCCTCCCTTATGTCCCATTCATGCTTTAGAAATTATCTTTGGCTTGCTCTGACTAACATGGCTTTGGACACCAGGCTTTGGTGTGGTGTGCTGTGGTGTGGCTTTCTGTGCTGTGCACCTTGTCCTCAGCGACTCGTGGGCACTGCTAGTGCCCAGTTGTGTCAGCCAGGTCTTTGTCCTGTCTCTTGTTTGCGTGGAAGCGCAGGACCTTGTTTACAGTGAACGCAGGCATTTAGTTTTTGGGCGGAGTGTGCAGCCCCCAACAGTCTTGGGGTCACTAAGTGGACCTGCCAAGGTTTTGAGTGACTGACCCTTCTTTGTAGTTGCAGCTACCATAATTTTAGGGTCTGGACTAAAGCAGCTTTGGGGTATTTTGAAGACAGAAGAATTTAAGAGGAAATGAACTTGCCTCTGGACAGACCATGAGTCTACTTTTTGTTGAAGCCAAAGACTTGGGACAGCCTCTCCAAAGTAAGCAGGCTGAGTACCCACTCAGTCTCTTCCTCTGCTGCTGTGAGGAGAATTATTTACCTGCTCTGGGACTTGGTTTATTCATTAGTCAAATGAAAATACCATCTCTCTCGCACAGCAGCTGAGTTTTCTCAAAGTAATGCATGTTAGGGCTAAGCGCAGCGCTAGGGGCGGGAGTGAGAGTTGGTAAGGGAAGCCGTCGCGCTGCTATGCCGGCCACCTTTCTACTGCAGGGACCGGGATGTTGGGTGCCAAGACAGAAGCAATTTAAAAGAGAAGGCGTTGCCTCAGCCTCCCAGTTTCTGAGGCAGCAGTCCACAGTTGTGTGGCCCCAAGGTCAAGGCGCTTGGTGTCAGGCCAGAGCTAAGCTGCTGGGCTCCCTGTGGACAGAGGCAGAGGAGGAGCAGAAGCGGTGCCCAGCGAGGGGCGAGAGCCAGCCAGTGCCTGCCGCCGTGCCCCGGACCAATCCAGACAAACCCAGGAGTGCGTCAAACCCGACTGGATTCACAGCTCAAACTGGCTGTCTCTGCACCCCTTGTGGGTGATCCAGAGTCACTTCAGAGCTGACACTCTTCTGTGGTCTCTTCAGAACCAGGCAGCTTTAGAGAGCTGTCTCTACAGCCAGAGTAGGTGGCATTAGTAGGTGTTGGCTGTACATGCTGCCTGTAATAACTCTGCTCATGTCTCAGACGTACAACCTGGTTTTCTTGTGAAGCTTTATTTGGCCTACGAGCAGTAATTTAAGACCTGCCGATGCCAGCCTCGGCAGCGGCCAGAGATCATTATGCCATGACCTTGAGCTCACGTTCAGCCAGACAGGCGGGCACAGCAGTGTCGCCAGAGGCAGACAGTGATACCTTGGTCCATGAACACTTGTGCTCACAAACAAAAGCATTCAGCAAAATCGTGCTTCCCTTGGCACACTCCACACTGCGGGACGGACCCGGCTCTACCCACCTTCCACACACAAACATAGCTATATCGATCTTCCTCCAAATTGTAGAACAAGTTCATAAGCCGAGGTACCACTGTGCTGGCCCCGCCCTCCGCCAGCAGGCGGTTCACAGGCTGGGCTGTCAAGAGGGCAGGAGGAGGGACAGGGACAAGGAGTGGCTGGCGAGCGTGGGATTGGGATGCCCCAGAGGAAAGGAAAGCTGGTTTTCAGGGCGCAGGTGGGGGTTTCAGAGCAGGTGGGCTTAGCCTTTTGGTAGCAGCCATGCCTCCGTGAGCTACAGTTTTCCCGTGTGGTTCCCCGCCCCCGCTTCCGTACGGCTGATGTGAAGTAGGTCACGTGCCGTAAAGCAGGGGCTCCTGCTCCCACAGAGTGGGCTTCGGGAGGGCAGCACTCCGCGGCAGAGGCCGGGCCGGGCCCTGGCCCCAGAACAGGTGCATCTGGAATGCGTGTTCTGTGCAGAAGCAGCGTACATGCACAGACAGGGACGGGGCAGAGGTGGCGAGTCGAGGAGAACGAAGCGTCTCTAACACAGAGGCAGTTCACACTTAAGCACAGGCACCGGGAGCCTTCCTCTGCTCCTCTGGGCAGTGGGCAGTGGTCATCGCAGTCCTGTGACAGGGCCCGGCATGCATGGGAACTGCGTGGTGATGGACTGCTGAGTTAGCGGCTTACACTTCCTAGGGGAAGGCAGGGATGGAATCGCTGGCCATGCTGGAGACCCCTGGGCTTATTGAACTTTGGCTGTCCCTCTGCATGGACCTGCAGACCCCAGGGGCACCATTTCCTGCACCGCACCGCTGCTGCTTTCCTGGCACAGCTTTCTCCAAGGGTGTGACTGGCCATTGGCCCCAGGCTCACTTCCTGGCACAAGCTGGGGGCTTGTGTGGAGGGGAACCACCCACGCATCTCCCCCTCAGGGTTGTCACATCCCCTCCTGTGGCAGCTCTGGAAATGGGGTCCTCCTAGAGAGACTTGTGCCTCTAGAGTCCTCCTTGGGTCAGGATGCCATGACACTGGGCTGTGTCATCTGTTTGGATAAATGCATTCTACACCAACTTTCATGTGAAGAGCACCACCAGCCACCAATCTCCTTCTAAGCCTAAGGTTCAAGTTCATTGTAGGTTTCCAGAAACTAGACTGGTTAATATCTAGTACGTAGAGAGAACTTTACCTGATAGCCTTAAATGAAATAATAGCTTGAAAGGTTATGATAGTTTACTTTCTTTCAAGTACCTATAAGTTACAGACACTCTGTTAAATGCAGTAAGAGACCAAGAGGGGTGAGTATCAGCAGGGACTTTGCATCGCTATCGGGACAGTCCCCTTGGGGCCTCGCAAGCCCACTGAGAAGGCCAGCCAGCCTCGGACTCCAGAGCCCCCGTCATGTCTGCCCCCTCTCGATGGGCGTCACTCTGCCCCATGTGCCCAGTGCTTTGCTGGACCGCGTGCGGGGTGCACCCTGCACCTGATGGGTTCCAGCATGTCTCAGCTCGGTTGTCATTGCTGTTTTGCTTGCCCGTGTCCCTCTGGGACTTTAAAGGCAAACCCTGACATCTGTTATATGAAGAGTGTTCATTAATATTTGTTGAATGAAAAAAAGACCGACAATGACTAGTGACTAAACGAGTTCATGGCATGTACTGGAGAATTAAGACCTTTTCAGAGTTAAATGTAGTGCAAGTAGAAGAGTGACCAAGAATCTGTGCTGTAAGCCTAGGATGGGGCAAATAATAAGCCAGAGGAGGAAGAAGGTGGTCAGCCAGAAACACTTCATGAGGAAGCATTTGTTATAGGCCTTAAATAATAAGGAGTTTTCTAGAGGTCAACAAGAGGGCCATTTGTCAGGGCCTCTGACGCATACTGCAGAGGTCCGAACTCAAAAGCTATGTTTGGGGAAGGGGTGTTCCTGGCTTAGGTGAGACTTCCAGAATCTGTCAGTGAACGGATGGGGAACTCTGGGTGCGGAGCTGGGATCAAAGCTTGGGGTGCTCCTTGGCATCCCTAGGACTCATCAGCACCTCCCAAGGATGCTCTTGCGGTCCCTGCTGCGCTGGTCTCCCACGCTTGGCACCCCACTCTAGGCATGGAGACTCTTCTGCCTAAAGGGCATGACTTTTCACTACAAGATGCTGTTGCGGTGCTGAGGGCCGCAGGTCTCTGCTGAGTAGCTGAAGTGGGTGAATGAGTGCGGGAGCCTCGGGGGAGTGAGGCTGGGGTGGAAGAGCACTGGGCCGGGGTCAGGTCTGGACTTGGGGTTCCGGCTCCGCCATGCACGTGCTAGTCCATGAGCAGAAGACCCACATGAGACAGCTAAAGTCCCTTCAGCTTCGATAGTCTACTGTTAGGTGAAAATCTTGTGTGAATTTGAGCTGAAATAATAAAGAAAAAATGCATATAAAATTTTAAGGTGAGGATTCATTATATTCTTTTAGGCCATCAAAAAATGAACAATTGCCTTTTACTAGTTTTTTGAGGGACAACTTAACTGGACAAAAGGTCCAATACCTACAAAATGCCCAAGAGTTCATGTTGCCAAACTACTGGATTTTGGTAGGCATAATTTTGACCAAGAAAGTATCAACGACTGGACCAAAAAGTACAAAGGAAGATCATCTTGGAAATTTCCGTCCTGGCCATCACCGAATATGTACTAAGTGTCCCAGGATAGAAGAAGCATTGTTTGCTGAACAGTATCTAGCCATGGATTTGATGAGTATCTAGTTCATGAGCAAACCTCATCAATTTCTAATTGGAAAGAATCTTTAAAGACCATGTCTCTTATTGGCCTAACTTTTTCTACATCACAGAACCTGTGGAGATCAGGGACAACTGAGGGTTCCGGGCAGTGGGAGTTGGGGAACACAGCCGCCGAGTTCCCAGAGGCCCACACCTAAGTCCCCTCAGGAACTCCCATCTTGCCCACAGAGCAGCAAGTCTAGAGCTTCTCATTCATTATGATGAAGTGAGAGAAATGAGGCTTCCAAGAGTGACGAAACATAAATTTGGATTGTTAAGGGCAGGCAGGTGGGACTCCACAGGAGCTGTTGTGTGACCCAGAGGAATGTGGACCAGCAACACAATTCATTTGTCTCGTTTTCGTTACCCCCTCTTATGGTTCATGTCTAGTTGTCCCCCCAAAGCTTCATGCAGTCATTGGGCGGGGACGTCTATAGATTGAGACTTGACTCATGAGTCACTGGGATTACGTGTTTTAGTACTGATCTAGAGTTTGACACTTGATCCATGATCCCTAGGATTATGTGTTGTAAGTACATCTGAGAATATGGATGTGGCCTAAGGCGGATAAGCTGAGGCAGAGAGCCTGAATGCAATGTAAAGAGAGAGAGAGAGACAGACTAGCGCTGTTGTTGCTCTGCTGCCCTGACTGGTTGGTTGCCTCTGTTGCGATTGTTGCTGTTCTGCAGCCATGAACTGGATGCTCTCTGCCCTGTTCCACTCAGCCTTGGGCCAGCTGAATATGGACTGAAACCTCCAGTAACTGTGAGCTAAATAGACCTTTCCTCCCTTCACTTTGAGTGTTGGGTATTTGTCCCAGCAATGAGTAAAAAGTAACTAAGACATCCCCCACCACTTTGAATCATTTATAAGAAATGGAAGCACCTTGAGACCATAATGCTCAGGGAAATAAATGATCCAAAAGCTTAAATATTGCATGTTTCTCTTAAATGAGAAGCCCAAAATATATAAAGACAAAATAAAAGACAGGCTAGACAGAAAACAGAGGGGAGGTCTTTTTCAAGTGGGAAGGGGAACAGGAGATGAAGGGGGTGTGGAAGAGGAGGGCGAGAGAGTAGAAGAAGGATTGAGCTCTGTTATACATGTGGCCAGCCCCCCACCAGGCCGCTGGTCTTCGTGTAGTGCGAACAGGTGTGAGTGAAAAAGAAGCACCGGATGAAAGATGGGCACAGGAAAAGAAAAAAAAAAAAACAAACAATATATGTATGTATGTGTGTGTGTGTGTGTGTATATATATATATATATATACACACACACACACATACATACATCAGTGGGGAGGAAGAACATGCCCCTGAGGGATGGTGTTCCTTGTACCCCTCAGAGCTACAGGTGTGGCCTGAGGTCCAAGAAGGCACCAGCTGGGCCGCCAGCGTCTCCAGCGCTGCAGTCCCTTGCGGAGTCCTTGGGCATTATCCTTACTCCGCATCACACCTTCAGAGGGAAGTGCCTTTGACATCTGGAGTGAGACGTGTGCTCGAGGTTACATGGCTCAGATTAAGCACACGTAGAAGCTAGGTGTTGCTTTTCAGTTAAACCAGCAATCCCGTCCTAATCCAAGATGAAGATGATGTGTGGAGATGAAGTTACAGGGTTGGCGAGATGGCTCAGCGGGCTAAACTGCTGAGGCAAACTTAGGCAACTGCAGGGACCATGGTTCGATCTCCGGCACCTCGTGCTCCACCAGCCCCACCTCCAGGGCAGGCTGAGCTGGCCATAATATTAAAATAATAATAACTACTAAGGGACCCAGCATTTGTGCTCAGTGGCTTTGCTGTTGAGTCTGAAGTCTTCTCTCAGGGTTAAAATTCCCTCTTCTGCCCTTCCCAAGTCAAGAAATTGATCCAGAACTCGAATGAAGTGTGTGTGTGTGTGTGTGTGTGTGTGTGTGTGTGTGTGTCAGGGAGCGAGTCAGAGACAGAGACACTTGTTTGCATGACGTGTGACCAGATGTGTCTTGGTCGACTGCAGGCGGACAATTTCAGACTGAGCTAAGCGACATCCTCTGCAACCTCGGTAGCCAAAGTTGTTTCAGAATTATCCGTGACAGAACCCCCAAGGGGAAGCCCACAGCGTGCACTTCAGCAAGTGTCCACGCGATGCCGCTCTAGAGCAGAAGTAGCATCTTAGCTCCTGATAGCTGAGGGCCTCCAGCCCTGCAGCTTCTCCCAGGAGCTCTCCTCCCAGCGAGCTGCGCTTGGTCCTGAGCAGCACTCACTTTTAGATAGTTGCCCCTTCTCTCAGGCCTCTCTAAGCGCCCAGCCCGTTTCATTCTCCTGAACGCCCACACGGGAGGTGTTCACGTCCCTTGTCCCCGTCCGCTTCTCCCCTGTGCTCCTTGGACGCCTTGAGCGGAGGACTGGGTGAGCAGTGGAGCCGCACGGGGCGGCTTTGCCGTGGGTGAGCAAGCTCAGGCTCTGAGACTGTGAAGCAGCGTGAGCCGGCCTTGGGTTCTCTTTTCCCTCACCCTTGCTGGAGTTCCAGGGAGCGGGTTTGAGTGGTCACAGTTTGGAGGAGACTTAAGGGGAGCAGAGGCTTCCTGAGGACAGCACAGCAGTGATGCTGGGATAGAGGCGGGCAGTGCAGAGCGCGCTAGACATGTGGCGTGGCCCGGAGCAGGGAACACGTGACGCGGCGCAACACCTCGCCCCGAGTGTGACCGCGAGGGACGCACGCAGCCCCCCTGAACAGCAGCTTGCTGGCCACTGGAGGAAGGCAGGCTGATCTGTCGGTTGGGCTCTTCCACATTTCTGGGACACTCAGTGAGCACATCTGAGGGGGTGGAAGACGGCTTGAAGCTGAAAGAGGGGAGGCAGGACCGCAGCAGAACCCGGGAGATGCGTCTGTGCTCGCCTGCTGTGTCACTGCAGAGAAGCCCGTTGCTCTCCGGGCATCTCTAGGAAACCACGGCATGCTCCACAAGTGTGTCTCAGGCGCCAGAGTTGCTGTGGCCCATTGCAAGTCTTCATGGTACCTGGAGGGTTTTCAAATGTTTATTCAAAAAGAATTCCTAGCACTTAGATGTGGGGAAAAGACTCCAAGCAGTCTTTCGGGGAAGGCCTGGCCCCCACCCTGGGAGGCCTGCTCCAAAGGCCGACCTGCAGGGTGCAGGGCGCCACCGCCCCTTTCCATACCAGCGTGTGTATGGTGTTCGGGCCGAGGGACAGTCTCACCTGTGTGCGAGGACAGCCTTCATCTCCCCAGGGACAAGCTCTGCCCTCTGAGCATTCTGAACTCCATTCAGATCTATAGAGTATGCCACATGCAGATTTTTCCAAGGAAGCGGTCTTGGTTGCTACTTTAACTATTAACCAGTCATGTTTCCAAGGGGTTCTTTTGCAGTTTGTGGCAGACCTAATGGTTTTATAAGTCTACCCCCAGTCAGCAGATACTTAACTTGGCTTGGGGCAGGCGGCCCTCCCTAGACGCTTCTTAGCTGAAAGAGAGGCGAACAACTGTGTGTGGCTCATGGAGGGATATCCCTGTTCCAGATGACCTCCCTTTTATGTCTCTCCTGCAAATCTGGGGACCATGTGTTGTGTACTGTCACCGATGGCGGCCATGTTTTCAATTTCCCATTTCATTGCCTGGATGCTTGCTTCTAACTCTGTACTCCTGCATTTTCTCCTCTGCATCCACCTTGTTGTCATGGAGGCTCGGTGGCCATAGGTGCCACGGGCGTCCCGTGTCATCTGAGTGTGATGGTGTGGTATGTGTATCTGCTCACCCTTTTATTTGGAATCCTCCACAACGTGACATCTGCTAAAGTGTCTCCCTATGCTTTGCTTGGTGATCACAGCCTTCTCATCACTCATTGAGAGCAGGACCTGACCTCACAGAATCTGAAAAGAGCTATGTGGTAAGACGCCTGTTGGATGGGACTGCGGTAGCCCTGCTCCAGAGCACCCTGCCGGCCCCCCAGTGTAGAGCAGTGCCTGCTCAGCCCCCAGAGCCCCTGTGTCCAGGGGTCTAGAGCTACTGCAGGGGCACCAAACATCAGGTCGCCCCTTACAAAAAGCAGAGAAATTTAGCGATTATTTCTCCACTCTGCCCATGTGTTGAGATTAAATTAGCATACTAGTGCATGATTGGGGATACACGATTGCATTTCTGTCCTGAGATAGTTCCATTTGTAATGTTACTCACTAATTACAGTCTTTTATGCTACTGCCCTTCTGTTTTATTAATATTCATACTAAATCCCAACTTCTTCTGTATCTTGCCTGTTTTTCCATGCTTACACCTGGATTCCTCCTGTGCTCCACCACTGGAATATCTGGTTTTTGTTTTTGTTTTTTTTTTAACCTGGATCTTCAACTCTGTTTTGCCCTGGACTCACATGCCTCGTCTGGAATGTTACATCTCTTCTCTCTCTCTCTCTTTTTTTTGTTGGTCCCCAATGACTGTTCTCTGGGGGTTTCTGGATATGTCGGGGCCACCTCACAGGAAGCAGTGTGCAATGAGATCATAAACATTGCCGAGAAATCTGTCCATTACTGCAGCACTGTCTCTCATCCCCTTGGCTTGCATCACAAGGTTCCCCCTTCTGACAATAAACCATCTTTAATCATTTCTCAGCAACCTCAAGCCCAGCAGCGAAGAGTCACCCCCGATAGGAGTCACGCTTCCCAAGATTTGTAAGTACGCTTGGCAGACTTGGGTTCTCGTGTTCTCGGTGTACTCTGGGCCTCAGAAAGCAGATCATTGGCTGGCTGTGGGTGCAGACCTTGGGGGAAGTGAGCAAAACATTCCTTACCTACTCCGAGGGTTTCTCATAGAGGCCAAGTGAGTAAGGTGGTGGGTAAATCGAGGAAGTCACAGACTACTATCAGACAGAGAGTGGTAAAGAATTCACTGGTCAAAAAGGGCCAAGAAGAGCTTTACTACTGGTGTCCAGGGCTAGGTTTTTGGAGAATGTAGGAAAAAGAATCGTTGGTTCTGACCGGAAATTAGTAAGTTTGATTCTTTCCTTCATTCAAACATGTACTGGATATTTGCTATGCTTTATGCATGTAGGAAAATTCTGTTCGCAGGACAAGGGGAGCTTGAGCCAAGCGCTGAGAGAAAATTGGATCTGAGAACTAAAATAGGAAAGAAAAGTCTTTCCAGATGAGACCCTCTGTGCCAAGGCACAGAGTGGGCAGTGTTAGCGAGCTCCAGGAAGCCTGTGAGACACAGTTATAGTTCACGAGCAGGTAGATCTGGAGCTCAGAGTGAGGATGGGCCAGATGGTAGGCTCCATGGTAAGCTACACAGAAGCCACTGAAGGGCTTTGAACCGAGCGACGTACGGCTCACATTTTTGTTGTAGAGAGTTAACTCTCACAATAGCATAGAACTGCATTTCAAAGGAGAAAAGTCATTATTTGCAAGATGCAAATCTAGTAAAGAAGTGAGGAAGGCCTCAGGTAGGACTCTTGCACCTCTCGAGGTCCATGAGATTACCCACAGGGACACAGGCAGGAAACGTAGGTGATGTTCTAGGAGCACTCACTTTCATAGACCAGTGGCCTCTGGCCAGTAGTGCCACCTACCTCTGAGAGGCCAGGGTAAGAAACAAGAAATGTCCAGCAGATACCTGTTCTTGTCAGCTGGAGAGATCAGAGTTGACCTGTGATAATCGCAGTGTTAATAAGAGAGGTGGACGCAGATGCTGCACTGGGAAGGGTTGATGCAGGACTGGCGCTGGAGGAAGGTGGAAAGGTGCAGACAGAGCCCAGATGGAAGCACGTCTGCAACAGGCGGGTTGGCGGAGGGAGCCCAGCGATGCAAATGAGGAGGCGCAACGTTAACTGAATGTTGATAAAGTGGAAATAAGGCTTAGAAACTCGCTAGCCTTGTCCGCATTCGAGTCACTTACTGCTCACTTTTTCTCACTTGTAGATTTAGTTACCAAGCATTATATAGCTACACACCACAAAATGATGATGAGTTGGAACTCCGAGATGGAGATATCGTTGATGTCATGGAAAAATGTGACGACGGATGGTTTGTTGGTAAGGCTGTCATCATGCCTCTTCCTGATTGGGTAGTGAGGAAGAACTAAGAGTGGCCAGCCATGTGAAGCCCAGTGTTCTCTGCACAGAAAGAAGAGCCTTCTCAGTCTCTGTAGCATCCAGTCTGCTTGCTCCAGACATGGTACTGATGTACTAAAGTTGGAGCTTAAAGCCAAATATGGCAGTGTCTGCTGGATGGCGGGAAGGACAGTCGTCAAATTTGTTCTTGTCACTAATTAGACTTTTACTGATTTTATTTTGTTTGTATCTGCTTTAAATTGGGAAATTGTATTTTTAAAGGTTTTCTGAAACAACACAAGAAAATTCTGACAAAAGCTAAGTCTCTACTATGAAACTCAAATATTAAGTGTCGATACCCCGAAGACCTTATTTACTGTAGCCTTCTAGTGACCTTACTCAAAGAGTAACCTACCTAATTAACACAAAGGAGGGCTAGAGCTCCAGCTCAAGTGGAACTGTGTTTGCTTAGCAGGCACAAGACCCCGGGCTCCATCCCTTCAGCACTGCAAAGCTGTAACAAAGAATTCATCTTTATAAGAAGGGAAGGGGAAGGGGAAGGGGAAAAAAATCAGCATTTATTGAAATTTTATCACAAAGCCAAGCTGTGCTTAATAAGCTTTTAATAACATTCTCTCGGCAAACATCCCTGCAAACTAAGATTTATCTTCATTTAATGATTCAAAGAATGAATACCAGAGATGTTAAGTAACTACCTAAAGATCACACAAGTAGCAACTTCTGGGGTGCAGCTGAGCTCAGGCTGCCCGTTTCTCCCCAGGTCTCCCTTCTTCCTACTCCGTTCTGAGCATGTTAGCAAACTGGCTTCCTCTTTGCTTTAATTTCCTCCTTGTCCAGAGAACAGTTCTTCCCAGATCTCTCTGGGAAAGGCTTCCTGAGGCAATGTCAGGCTGCAGGACTGAGAACAGCAAGTGCCCAGCATGCATAGCGAGACAGACAGGCTTGTCCTAGCCTCCTCAGCGTCTTAGGACACGAGCCACTGTTCCCCAAGCTCCTGGAACCAAGGCTCTCACGGTCCTGCGTTCTTTTCAGAAGAAAGTCAGGTCTGTGAAGGCCACAGCCTCTCCAGGGCAGTGCATTTTAAGAAAAAAATACTGGGTAAGTTGTGCTGCAGATTTACAGTATTTTAGAGGCAATATTGAAAAGGGAAACCAATGAAATTCTATATATTTTATAAACCTATTATAAATTTAATACACTATTTGATCTTGTAATCAGTGTAGAATTACTGCTTACATTCTTTTCATACCAGGCTCTCAGAAGCCAGTATGTGCTTTCTAGACACAGCTCAGCTCACTGACGTCTTTCAAGGCTCATTTCAACCTACCATATTTCAGGAGCGGTCACCGTACATGGCTGCCATAACTGAGCGTTCAGTGCTCCTGTGTGTCAGCTGTCAGATTCTTCCAAGAGCGTTTTCACTTTTGAGGAGCAGGGAGAGGGAATGTCGGGATGGCGAGCTTGTTTGCGCCGCTCCATTGCTCTGAAAAGCATCTTCGTACTCGGAATATAAGCAGGGTAGCCCCAAAGAACTTACCTTTGCAGTCCGTGGGAACAGGTGCTCCCCTGGTCTTGTCCTCATCTGCAGTGAGGATGAGTGAGTTTCTTACCAGCTCTGGGAGTGTCCATCCCAGATCATCTTCCTTCAGGATACGACTAGATATCCGACGCCACGTTAGCTGCCACAGGCTCCTTTCACTTAGAAGTTTCGCTGTGTCGGGGATCCACACCCGCCAGTTGCGGCTGCTCCAGCGGTGTGCTCAGCGGCAAGGCTCTAAAGGGAAGTCAAAGCCAGCTGGGAAAAGGCAGCATTCAAATCACAATGCCTTCAAATGAGAGATTAATGCAAATGCAGCTAGGCCAGTGTCTCCTGCTTTGGAGACTCTAGAGGGCAGAGACAAGATTAAGGACCTAAGAGTTCCCGAAAAAGGGCTTTGTCGCAGAGAGTTCAGTGATCTTGGTTCACTGGGAGAGAACAAGGTTGATAGCAAATACAAGGAGCCAGGCTGCGGACTGGGCTTTGAGAGGAGCGGCCTTGTGCCATGTCTGTGCTGTTGAGGGCTGTCAGAAAATCCTACACTTTAGGGGCCAGGGAGATAGTTCTGTGGCACAGGTGCCTGCCTGGCAAGTACAAGGTCGTGAATTTGAACCTTGGTCCCACAAAAAACAAAAAACAAAAAAAAAAAGAAGAAGAAGAAAGAAAAGAAAATCCTATACTTTAGAAGTTCTAAATCCTAGGTGTCTTTCTGTGTTGGATAAATGTGCTGAGTCCTTCAAAAAGGAGAATTGTTTGAAAAGGTAAGCTGGGAAGTTAAGAGACCTGAACTCAGGTTTTACCTGCAACCCTTATTCTCTCAGTTCCTCTTCTCTCATTGCTGGGACAAACATCTGACACTCAAAATGAGGGAAGGAGAGGTTTATTCAGCTCACAGTTACTGGAGGTTTCAGTCCATGTTCAGTCAGCTCCAAGGCAGAGGGCAGCCTTTTGTGGGGCCAGCTAAGAGCCAGAGCAGGGGGAGAAGGGAGCAGCAGCTGAAGCAGCTAACTTCTTTCTCCTTACACTGAAGTGCAAATCACCTGCCCCAGGGGAGGTGCAGCACCCACCACCCCCAATAACCAATCGCAAATTCCAGAAACCACCCCATGACTGCATAAGGCTTTGGGGGGACACCTGTACACAAACCCTAACACTTAATAAGTTAAGGGACTTCAGAAGTGTTGCATATGGTCTTTGAATCAGGGTTTGTTCTTTTTTTTTTTTTCTTTTAATAAGAATATTAGAACACCAGTCTTGCTTACCTCCCACCAAAAATGAGATAAGCTAGGGGAAAGTGCTTTGGAAACCATATGCTCTTTTATAAGGGCCTTAGGCAGAATCTACCTCTACAGTGCTGTCCCTGCTGGGTGAGTCTTCTCACTGTGTGTGTGTTTTTTGTAGGTACTTCAAGAAGGACCAGGCAGTTTGGCACTTTTCCAGGCAACTACGTAAAGCCTTTATATCTATAAGAAGATGGAAAAACTACAGAGATTATTCTTATTGAAGAAAGAAGCAAAATTCACACACCAGTCTGTTTACTTAAATATCGAACCAGTAGGAAAATGAATGCAGTGGATAAAGTAAGAAGTAAAAAAGAGGAATAGAGAATGTTGTATTTAAAAGCTGAGTTGTATGTCAAGGCTGAGCCATGTGCTGGGCAAAAATAATGAAGGGAAATCTCTATTTACTTGTTTCTGGAAGCTTCTCCAAACATCCACTCCCCTCCCCTCTTGGGTAGCCTGACCTAAGCAAAACCCAGGAGCAGAGGTAGGCAGAAACACTTTCTGCTCACCCAGCCTTAACAAGCCCCATATCGAAGGGGTCCTGGAGCCTGGAGCAACCTTTGGGACGTCACACAGATCCCCAGCCATGGCCAAGAGGCACTGAACTTGAGCATCTTGACGATTACATGCTCCATCCCTCCCTACCCTGGAGAAAGCTGACCCCAGGAGTGGCTCTGGCTCAGAGTAGGCTGCTGCTCAGGCTATCCCTCTGCAGGCGTGCGAGCCCCCACTGCCCCAGGTCCAATCTCCTGACCTCCTGAGGTCTAGGGGAGGAGATGGAGGTGCACGAGCTGCCCTGAGCATATGGCTGTTGTGCAGCATTGCCGTTGGTGGCTGTGACGTTCAGACAGAAAAGCACAGAAGGTTCACCCGAGAACTAAGAAACAGGTGACCGGGCAGAAGTATTAAGTTGTTACTTTCATGTGATCATGCCAGGAAGCCTGGCAGATCTAGAGATCACTTGCAATATGTCCCCTTCCCTGGCTTTTATAAACAGCCTACTTCAGGGCAGTGCGGCTGTATCTGTCAGGCCTCTGTTGCTAACCTTTCCTTTCTGACTTGCATTGACTGGAACAGTGTGAGATTGGTAGGCTTGCTCTCATGGGAACTGTCATTCACCTAGAATGCAGCGATGCACGTTGGCCTCTGGGCCCCCCCAGACACGCTCAGGCCCAGAAGGACTCCCTGCCTCCAGTGTTACTCCCATTCAGAATGTAGACCTTAAGGCTGTGAATCCTGAGACCCTCCCCCAGCATGAGGCGCCCCCTCATGTGGAAGCAACTGTTCTGCCAGGAGGTACTGGAGCCTCCTGGAGGTCTGTCTGTGGTGGGTACTGGACCTGAGGATGAGCCCCGGGACACCCAGAGTTCCTTGTCACAACTGTGTCCACATTGTGATAAGGATGTCTTATCAGCTTCTTTATTAGAGCCTTAGTGACCCAAACACAGAAGTGAAACATTTCTTGCCTACCGGGAACTCAGAGGTGACTGGAGAGACAGACCCAGAAAAGGACAGAAGACAGACTGTGATAAGTGCTAGGAAGGGTGAGAGGAAGAGACGAGTTTCTCCTGGAAGGATCCTAGAAAGCACCGCCATGTTCATGTCTCTATTAGTTCATTTTTGAGAACTTTTCTCCCTGAGAGTGTGTGGCTGAAAATACTTGGAAGTTTTTCCACAGCCTTCATGCTTTCATCAGCCCCACAAATATACATTCAAGGTCACAGGGAGACGTAGCAATTCTGTCATAGGTATGTGTACTGGAAACCCTGGATCACTGCATATTTAAGAATTGCCCCAGGACCAGTGTCCCAAAGCCTGGACTCTTTACAAGTAGGCAGACTTTGTCTTCAGCGCCCTGACTCAGCTACTGTCCCAGATGCCCATCCCAGGATCCTGCCACCACCACCCGGCCACTGCAGTGCCCCCACCTCTTCGTGTGCTTCTTTCAAGGAGGCTCTCAGGAAGAAACCAAAATGTCAGTGACTCACAAGGGGAATGAATGTGTTACCTCTTCCCAGAGACATTTGCTTTTAACTAAGATGGACCAGAGCCTTAAACCCAAGGAGAAAGACTGAAATTGTGAGGCGGGGATTTCTGGGGAGAAAGCCTTCATGATTTTCTTTAGATCTCGATGACAATAAGGCATATGCTTTGAAGCATGCACTCCACCTTTCAAGAGCACTGTTGTTTCACTTTCCTGCTCGCTCTGAGGGAATACAATACAAATGCATCTGCACGTGCACCTGGCACAGCAGTACCGCACACGTGTTAGAATGTAACCCACGTATTGGCTATTGTGTTTCCTGGTCTTTCTTAGATGCAAACTATTAACAATGTGATCTAACCTGATAGTCTTTGGGGGTGCTTCTTGATTAGGTAGGTAATTTTGAACACCTCTTTAAATACAGCTAGAAAATAAAACCAATTTGTAAAGCCACATTTGCATATAATGCCAGCCTCACATCTTTGTATATTGTCCCAAGTCCAGGTATGCCTCATCAACTTGCCCATCTTTAATACATACGTTAAAACACATTACTTTTGCTTCCTATGTAGCACAGAATGAAGAGAAAGCATCTCCATTACTTTTCTTGTCTCCAGACATTTAGTAACACAGAATACCTATTTTTATGCTCAAATGTTTCTACAGGTTTATTACAGCAAGTGCAATCACTGGCGCATGTCTTGGGACGCATTTTGATATATTAGCCATGCTTTCAGGTGAAGGCAAGCCCACACTACTTATCTATTGCAGTCTCTCTGGGATCAGTGAAAGAAAAAAATGAAAAATCATGTGCTTGAGAAGTGGGACTGTAAATATGTATATTTAACTTTGTATAGCCAGTGTACCTAACTTGTATAAAAAATAATTTTAAAAATTTGAATGAAAGTGGGGAGAGATAAGGGAGTCATGAAGTTTTTTGCCTTTTTATTTAAATGGAAAAAAAATCCAAATAACTTACCTGCAGACTTCTAGCACAAAAATAGCCATCATACACTGTTAAAACTTACAGGAATTATTCTCTAGGGAGGAGGAAGTATAATCTTAGTTATAATTTTTTAAAATTTCATTTCATTAATGGATTTTTTTGCAGCCCTATTTATCAGCAGTAGCATTAAGTTCTATTGCTAGAATAGGTTACTACAAAAAGATTACATTCTGAAAGAAAAGCAACTGACATATATAACCAATTAATTTAAAGTGTTCCACTTAAATTACACACCAAGGATATGTACTCCGCAGGCACAGATTTTTGTGTTCGTTTAATTTTCTTTGTTGCGGTGGATTTAATAAATAGATGTGTTGAATTACTACCTTTATTGTACATATTATTTAATAAACTTTATTCAGAATTGTGTGGCATCTGTTTGTTCTTGGAATTCTTTGGTTCTTTTCTTTCTGTGACAAGCCTTCCAGACCATTCTCACCATTTTTAACCTTGGTAGTGGGGGGAAAAATCCAAGGCCTTCACACTAAATTACAGCTGTAGCCCCTTTATCTATTTGTTAATTTTAATTTTATTTTATAACCTAGTCTTGCTAAATCATCGAATATCCTGGGCTGGGCGTACACTTAGGGCCCTCCTGTCCCAGCCCCCAAGAGCGCTGAGATTATAGGTGTGTGCCACCATGCCCAGTTCTGAATCACTTCCTGTGTCGCTTCTACTCCTGTTCAAAGATGCTGCTGCTTTTGTGTCTAAATCGATTGCCATTAACCATTTCTAAAAAGTATTACTTGTTATGGTAACAAAAATAGTGTCCATGTGTGTTTCAAAACAAAACAATGCACCAAAAAAATTATAAATCATGGCCAAGTTGACAACACAATTAACTATCACAACCATGCTTAGTCTCCAGAAACAAGAGCAAGCTCATACTCACACATACCATGAGACAACTATCTTGTGTACAACAGGAAGGGTGCTAATTCCCTTCCCAGAATAGAAGTCAAGAGTTTTCCTTACATCTAACATTTCACAACTTAAACATTATTATACAAGGTTAACAATACTTAACTAATATTAAGCCTGTCAAGATTATATTACAAAGGAAGAAAGTAAAGATACACAAAGTTAGAACAATTACAATTACTGTAGAATTTTGTGTAACTGGTCATGTGGGCATAAATTGGCAATTACAGCTCCAGTGCCTTTTACAACCCATTCTGTATTCTCTAGCCCTTCAGCAGGCACCTCAACAGATCTTGGTTCTTTCCCTGGCAAAGTGACCCACACCTTCACTCCTGAAGATTGTGGATCATTTGGCATTTTGCCTGGATTGGATTGTTATAGATCCTATTGATTCTAATAACAGGGCATGATAATACTGTAGGGATCTGTTGGTCTCCGTTGGATCAGATCTACCCAGTGAGAAATGGTGACAGAAATAAACAGACAAGAAGACAAAGGCTGGAGTAGGTGGGTGGTGGCTGGTCTGCTTGGTAGGTGGGACTAGCCTAGCAGCCCAACAAAGCCATGTTTATTCATACTTTTACAAAGTTACTAACACACAACCCAAGATTGCCTGGCAAATAATACCTGATCTTAACCAGACAAGATGTTTATCTCAGGACCCAGGACTGTTTGCTTTAGGCCCTGAGGCCTAGTCCTGCCCACACATTTGATCAAGTCTCTAGCTTCTGTGGCTCCCAACACACCCAATAGTCCATAGCAGTAGTGGGTCATCAGCAGAACTGGCAGTGTTGGCAGCTGTTGACTTGCGCCTTTCATAGCTCAGCATAGTAATCTGGCTCTACCTTTTATGCCTCATGGTAAGTCTTTTATCTTTAACTAATATGCATATTTTATATTTTTTGTCTTAATACTAGTAAAATTTAACTCAGTTATCTCTATGTATTTTATCATCTATTTAGGCCTTAGATTTCCATTTTGTCAGTTCCTTCAGTAGGCCCCAGACCGGACCTGGCCTCATCACTCTTCACTTCTTCTCTGGATCTGGCTTCATGGTACAGCTTGACAGTGTGCTCTGGTACCAAAACAGGTCGGGCCGTTCAGCGTTGTCTGGGAAAACACAAGCACACCCTCTCCCCCAGGCTAGTAGTGGACTGGGTCCCTTCCATTATCCAGTATGGAAATCTTCCCAAAGGACCCTTCGTATCCTTTTTGTTTTTCTGCTGCTGTACTTCCATCTTTTATAGAATTCAAACAATGGAGAGAGATCAAGGACCCTCCTGAAAATGTGAGGTTGAGTAGCCTATGCCAAGATGATCCCTTTTAGGAATAATTAGAAGAGGTTCCTTTCTCCCTTGAGAATTTTTACCAAGTCCTTGACAGGGATGGAAACCTTGTTGTAATATCTGATGAGTCACCAGGGAGTTAAGACTGGTGGCCCCAAATGCTCCCATACTCTGTAATATGTCATGACCCCATTGTTTGACCAGTACATGGGGGAGGACATAAAAAATATCCAGGGTGGCCTGCATCCCTCCAAAGTAGCCACTCAGCACTTCCGCTAGGGTGAGCAACCTCACCCACCCCTTATAAATCTGTCGTGGCCCCGCCTCAGGCCAGTGATGCGGAGCAATCCCCGAAACATTGACACCTGGGTCTAATTGCCCTTGAAATGTCTTTCCTTCAGTAGTCAACTCCATCTTTGGGCGATTTTGTTTAATCTGCTGAACACAATAATTATTAGGAGACCCAAAATGCTTGGATGGTTTTTCCCTACTTATAAAATTTGCATTTTTTTTTCCAAGGGAAAAATGACCAATTGAACAATGGAATGGAAGTACCCGGAGTGATTTTAGCAATGGTTAGGGTAGACTGAATGATAATCGCGGTTTCTCTGGTGCAAAACCTGGAGACCTGCAGTGAGACGGCTGTGGCCCACCAGGTTTCCCACAGTACGCTGAGGCATCGGTCCATAGACTTCAGTGGAAGTAAGCTGGGGCTCCATGTCAGGAGTCAGTAGGAATTTAGAGGAGGAACTGAGGTCCAACCCTCCACTGGTTTCGCTCCCCAAAGGTCAAAGACACTTGTGGCAGGGGAGGGGAAAGCACCCCATTGTTTAATGGGGCCCCATGTGGGCCCCACTGGAAGTGTCTCTGAACGGCTCTGCCTTCCATATCAGTTTTAGATCTACGGTCACTTGCCCAAGGGTCCCTCATCTATGTCTAGTGCTGGACTGGATGGTTTTATTGAAGAGACCGATAGAGGCTGTGCTGTTTGCTGAAGCAGAACAGCGGAACGGTTTTGGGGTTCAATGTCCCTTGTCCCCACAACAGATGGCTGAATAGTCTGAGTAACAGCTGCTGCCAAGGCAGCGCCCTGCGTGTATGAGGGGCCAACGTCTCCACATATCGGAGTCATCGCAGGCAGTGAGGCCGATGTTTGCGTGCTGTTAAAGCCTCTTGCCACCATTTCTTTGCATTTCCAAAGGCCAATTGTTGAACTGTTAGTTTGCTAGCTTCCATGTCGCTGAAAACCCTATCAGTAGCTTGCCATAAACCTGCAGCAAAATCTTGGGAGGGCTTACCTGGGCCTTGCCTAATGGGGGCCAAGTCAAGAGACACCTCACTCTCACAAGACAGTTCCCTCCAGGCCAGTGGTTCTCAACCTTTCTAATGACGTGACCCCGAAATACAGTTCCTCATGTTGCGGTGACCCCAAACCAAAAAACAATTTTGGTGGCTACTGCAAAACTGTAATTTTGCTACAGTTATGATTCGAAATGGCTTTAGGCGACCCCTGTGTTTTGGTTGTTCGACCCCTGCCAGGGTTGAGAACCGCTGCTCCAGGCCCATCTGCAGGTATCTAAGTTTGCTCATATATTTGCAATGCAGAGGTCAGTTGATCGGGCTAGCAAAGGTGCCCCCCCATAGCATATCTTTTGTAATGGCTACACTGTGAACCCACACTCTTCCAGCTGCCTGTTCCGTGCAATGTTCAAAGAAATTTCCTTTCCACAATAAATAATCTCCTGGGGGGCTGGGGAGATAGCTCCGAGGCACAAGGGCCTGTTGGGCAAGTGCAAGGTCGTGAGTTCGAACCCTGGTCCCAAAAAAAAAAAAAATCTCCTGGATTCACATATGCTTTAGCTATTCCTTTCCAGTCATTTGGGGCCACAGTCGGTAGCGCTAGCATTCTACCACACTCAAGGTAAAGGGAGCAGTAGGACCATAAGTAAGCTTGCCTTAATTGTTTTAAGGTTTTAAAACAGGCTCGTGAAGATGTATAACTTGTCCTGGATTATTAGGGACTTGGAGTTCAGAAACAGGGCGGAGAGGTCAAAAGCCCACCACGGACTGCCCTGACGCTCTGGCTTCTTTTAATGCCACTTGCAAGGGAGATAAGGGACAGGGCTCGACTTCCCTTGAGACGGAAGTTCCCATCTGTGACTCAGCGAAATTCCTCGGAGCTGCGGTGGCCTCTCTGCGCAGCCACTGTGTGTGCCTTCCACGGTTCTGGCTCTGACTGTGGAATGTTTCAGTTTTGCTGAGATTTTAAACATAGATGTTATCTTGAGCCTAAAAATTTGCAATGCCGGCTCTTCTGCTTCAGTCCGCCATCGAGTGCTTGCTCTCGCCTACTATGCTAGTCATGTCTTCTCACAAGACTTTCAGAATCAAACGATTCCTGGCAAAGAAGCAAAAGCGGAATCGCCCCATTCCTCAGTGGATTCGTGTGAAGACAGGTAATAAAATCAGGTACAGCTCCAAGAGGAGACACTGGAGGAGGACCAAGCTAGGACTGTGAGGAGTTGCGTGTGAGCTGCAACACATTTATCCTCTGGGAGCTCACAAGACGATGTCTGCTTTCAATCATGGTGAAGACAATACTGAATACAAAGTTTTAAAAATAACCATTGCCTGGACAGTGGAATATGCTTAACCGGGATTTTTTTTTTTTTTTTTTTTTCTGTATTCAGTACTATTGAATCAATAAATGTTTGAAACATTAAAAAAAAATTGCAATGCCAGACACACACATAGCCAAGGCCAAGGCCAAGGCCACAGCGTATCACAGTCATGACCCTCCAGCTTAGCCCCAGGCGTGCAGGCCTGTAGTTGGTGGTAGGCACCAACCTCTGTGGCTGGGTGGAGCAAACAGATGCATAGGCAGCTGGGGAGCCCCAGCTGGGGCTGCCCAAGACAGGAGTGTAGGGCTCTCCCAGAGCCCAGCTTGTGCCCCTCCCCGGGTGGCACCGTGCTATTTGGAATGAATGGCTCCACTCGCAATTTAAAAGAACCTTTCCAGGCCTGGCAAGATGGCTCAGTGGTCTAAAGCACCTGCACAGGCAAACTTAGGCAACTGCAGAAACCGCGGCTCCATCCCTGGCGCCACATGCTGTGCCAGTCCCACCCAGGGCAGGCTGCGCTGGCCATAACATAAGAAAAGCAACTTTTTCATTTTTATCTAATTGAGCAAAGCTAGAGGATTTAAACTTTTTTATCTGCTGTTTCTTTACTCTTCCTTCCTTGTTCCATTTGGGACTTGATTTTTATTTTTTATTTTTTATTTTTTTTATTTTTTTTTTTTTTTGTCTTGTTGAGACAAGGTCTCGCTATGCAGTTCAGGCTGGCCTTGAGCTCACTTTTGTAGCTCAGGCTGGTCTTGAACTCATATCGATCCTCCTGCCTCAGCCTCCCGAGTGCTGGGATTACAGGCGTGCGCCACCACGCCCGGCTGGACTTGATTTTTAAAACAGTACCCCACACTAAATCCTTCATAATAGTCTTAAAAAGTACAAATACAAAAATGAAAAAAAAAAAAGGCCAAACATCTACAAACACCTGCTTGTCTGCTTTTCTCATTGTTAACTCAAGCTAAGTTTTCCCTGGTAGCTTCCCTCAAGCCTCTTTCTCTTTTGGTGCTACTTTATCTCTCTGGCCCTAGCGAGCCCATTCCTGGCCCTCGTGAGCCCATTTCTGGCCCTAGCAAGCCCATTCCTGGCCCTCGTGAGCCCATTCCTGGCCCTAGCAAGCCCATTCCTGGCCCTAGCGAGCCCATTCCTGGCCCTAGCAAGCCCATTCCTAGCCCTCGTGAGCCCATTCCTGGCCCTAGCGAGCCCATTCCTGGCCCTAGCGAGCCCATT
>PVJA010001403.1:84871-128419 GCA_004027025.1 Myocastor coypus | reverse complement strand
AATCATTCTATAGAGTGCAGTGTGTGGGCATGACCCGCCTCCCTATTAATGTTGCATAGAAAAAAGAAAGAAAGAAAGAAAAAAAAAAACAGGAACGAATATACTTCCCTTTGGACTAAGAGGAAGCAGATACATATACAATCAAAGGTTTTGCAACTGCAGTGTGCCACCAGTGAAGCTTGTGACGTTGGAGGCTATTGAATCTACCAGCTTAGACTGTTGACCAAGTGCCAGCAAAGGTTTTGAGTTCTTTGGGCTTTTACATCACATGATTTCTGTCTCATTGACACACCTCTGATGTCAATGAATGGACCTGACTGTGTGTATCAATAAAACTGTATTTATAAAAAGAGACAGTGACCACATTAGGTTCATGGATCCCTAATTCTGGTAGATGATTAGAATTTTTTATTACAGCCAGAAAGAACACAGACAAGTCTAGCTTGTCCTGAAAGTTCTAAAATGTGCTTTGAGCTTGCTATCAATAAAGTGTGCCATTATTTTTTTTTTCCCATATCCAGAACCACAGGTCCGGAAATCATGGTAGAAATGGGAGAGAGCAACTCCTCTATGCCAGTGAAGGCATTTAGGAAGCTGCTGCTTCTTATCCTTGTAACTTTCAGTGCTGCTGGTCCAGTCACCATGTTTCCTAATGGACAAAAGCTTCTATCTCAGCTGAGACTGTAATTCCATTGAACTAGACATCTAGTTCATGAACACCTGGCCATCATGGTCCCTGAATTAACAAAGGAAAGAATTTAGTGGGTGATCGATTCTGGTTAATGAGTGGAAATTGATGTGCATCTGTATGCCAGGTGAAGGGGAGAGTATGTATGGACTCTCAGGGACCCTCTTGGGGACCTCGCAGTATTGCTATGCCTGCTAATAAAAGTTAATGCAAAGTATAGCAACACAATCATATCAGAGCCATTGAGAATGCAGAAAGATATTTGGTCAGGTCAAGAGTAAAGAACCATACTGAGGGACTGGTTGAGGTAAAAGGGGGCTCCAATGGACAGAAGAAAGTGGTGAAAGATAAACTTGGCCTGCATCGTTGGCCGCAGCATTAAGAAGAATAGTTGTGCTACTTACCCTTTTTATTGTATATGTATTCACATACATAAACAAGTTATTTCTCTCCCTCTGATTATCTACGTGTGGACTCTTCATGGTGTTTAATTAATTAATTAGTTCCAAGGTCTCACTCTGCAGCACAGGGTCCTAGCGATCCTCCTATTTCAGCCTCCCCAGCACTGGGATTACAGGTATGCACCACCACGCCTACTTTCTGTGGCCTGCAAAGCACACTCAGGGTGGGGTTAGCATAGCACACAGTACTGGGGATCCAACCCAGGTCCTTGTGTTTACGAGACATGTGCTTAGTCTACTAAGCTATCTCCCCAGTCCCTTCATTGTGTTTAATATTGAAATTTAATCACACATCAAGGAATATCTAATCTGGATTGGGACAGAACTGGGGGTGATTAGGACCTCTATCCTGAAGATGGGTCAGGGGTGTGGGAGGAGCTGAATGTCTCCATTTTTACACAGATGTAAATAAGATATCATGTGTGCTGTTTTGTGCAGAATGTGGGACCTATGAAGGGTGACAGTGGGAGGCAGTGATCATGTGACTGTCACCCTGCTGGGTCAATCAAGCCCAGGGTGGGAGGGACCAATACCCTGAGACATGTCCCTGGGGACCAGAGCCCTCCTATGTGTACCTGGGGATGGAAGTCAAGCTTGGATGTCCTTTTTTAGGTACCCTCAGCCTCTACACCTTGAGAACTGGGACCTTCTGCTAAGGGAAGAGGATATGTTGTTCTCTAAGAAGTAAAAGAGGTCATGATGTAAGGGGCACTGTCATCCCTAGCACCTCTGGCCTCTGAGACCAGGACAATTTGCTGTGGCATATGGAAGGAGGCTTGGTGTCCTTGGCTTCTACCCAGAAGAGACTGGTAGGGCTCAAAGCTCTCAGAAATATGCCAGACACTGCCAACGCCCTGTTGGAGTCTCCTCACTAGTATGCACTGTTGGGTTAAGGAAGCAGGTGTCATAGGGGCTAGTAGGGTTAATATTTATTTTCTTAGGACAAAAATGTCAGAAAAGGAATTGTGGGATGAAGGATGGGAACATTTTCATAAAATAAATCTAATTTCTCATTGTAAAAATAGTAATTATAGCTGCAGGAAACTTGGACAATGGTGAAATGCATGAAGAAACACACACAGGCTGATCAACCCTGTCGTATCACTGAGAGACAACCATTCTTAATACTTCATTTCATAGTCTTCTGTCATTTTTTTCTATGCATACAAATAGATATATTTTTCTGTTTTTTTAACAAAAAAGAGATTATAGCACACATTATTTTGTAATGCACAGTTTTCATTTAAGGTTGTATGGTCACCGCCTTTTCATAGCAATGCGTATGATTCTACAGCACAGATTTTACTGGTCATTGGTTGGGACTCTGGGATTGTGTTAGAATTTACTGAATCCCCTGTCATTCTTTAAAACATTCATTTTTATTGCACAATTAATGTGTATTTATTGCAAAGAAATATTTAAAATGGAAATAACCGCAACGCAGAAGGAACAAATCACCCATGATATACCAGCCATCAGTGATCAGCATTAATATTTCAGTGTGTATCCTTTCTTACAAAAATTGATTTTGGGGGTATGTGCTGTTTTATCACCCTCTCTTTTCATTTAGCAATATGGCATTCATATAGATGCTTGTATAAAGCCATTTCTGATGGCTGCATAGAATTCTATTGTGTAAAATACATGATTTATACAACCAGTGATTGCCTATTAATTGACATTTTGGGTTTCTTTCTTTTGCTGTTACAAAATACTGCAATAAACAGGCTTCTAGCTAATTCTTTTTTAGGACAAGTTTCTACAAAGAACAAGTGGGTCAAAAGGTATGCAAAAATGGATATGGAAAATGAAATTGCCCTCTAAAAAGTGTACCACTTTATGTTTCCAGCCAGAAAATATAAATGTCCATACTCCATGCTCCTTGCTAACACTGAATATAATAATAGTAATAATAAAAAGCCAACTTCATAGGTGAAAAATGGTAGCTTGTTGTTTTAATTTGCATGTACTTGAATACTAATGAGGCTGAACACTTTTCAAATGCCTTTTGATATTTGTATTTCTTCTACTGAAAATTGTCGGCTCATAGTCTTTGCTCATATTTCTATTTGTATGTTAATAGCTCCTTGATTATTCGTATGTTATGGATATTAACCCTTTACCTGGGTTAACATAGACAGCGTTGCAAATGTTTTTCCAAAGCTATCAACTATTTTCCACTTTGTTTCTATTTTTATTTTGTATATTTCATTTCTTGGAAGGTTAAGATGTGAATATAGCAAAATTCATCATGCTTTTGTGTTTTTTTGGGAAGTCTCCAGGGTGTTCAAGGTCTCACTGCTAGATTGCACTCATACTGATCCCCTGTTTACAGCCTCCCAAGAGCTGGGATTATAGGTGTGCACCACCAAGCCCAGTCTCAACTACTTTCTCAGCACACCCTGGGTGTGGGACTGGCATTCTGTGGTGGGTTTTGATCTGGGTGTCCTGCTTAGGAAAGCATCCTTCACCTCAAGTTTTATATATACGTGTCTACATTTTATGGTTGATTTTAATTTACAGGGCGGGAGATCAAATCCATTGCCTACTGCATGCTAGGCAAGTGCTCTACCACTGAGCTATGCTCACAGCACTTGTAGTTTATGTTCAAAGTTAGTTTCTCTGGAATTCGTTTCATTTTAATTCGATGAGGTTATTGAATAAAGCTCCCCTTTCTCATATCCCCAACTGTGTCCCTTGGCCAGGGAGTGTCATGTATGCTGACTCTGTCCCAAGGAATTCAGCTCTGGCTGTGGATGGTCTGGGTCTGCAGCAACAGCTCACTCTTGTATATTGTAGTTTTAAAACTTTTAAAAACATTTTTAAATTCTTAAATTTTTATAGTCAGCTCAGCCCATCCTGAGGGCGGGGCTGACATGGCGTGTGGTGCTGGGGGTGCTCGGCAGGCACTGTAGACTGCTGAGCTATCTCACTGGCCCAACATTTTTCAATATATGGGAGAGAAAGTGTCTTTTCAGTTGACTTTTCAATATTTCCTTGTCTATTCATGAAATAAAACCTCCTGCTTGGTTTTACAATATTGTTTTTATAGTTTAAAAGATAAAACTCTCTTTTGGTTTCAATCTGTGTCTTCCTGTGAGGTCAATTTGGGCTGAATTTATGTGAATGCCACATGAAAATTAAATCTTGCTGAACAAGGATGAAGTCCTTTACTTTGTACTTGCCTGAAGAGTGATGCTGAAGTTTTATAATTAGAAATTAAAGTGTTTCTTTTTTTAAAATTTTATTTATTTATTTATTTATTTTTCTTGTTTCAGAACTTTTGTTAGTTTATTTATTTTTATGGCCGGCTCAGCCTACCCCAAGGGCAGGGCTGGCGCAGCATGTGGTGCCGGGGATTGAACCGTGGTCCCTGAAGCCGCCCAAGCTTTCCCAAGCAAGCGCTTTAGGCCACTGAGCCATCCTGCCGGGCCCCTAAAGTGTTTCTTGATAATTTTTACATTAATGTACTAAGGTCAGAGAACACGGTTTTGTAACATTTCCTCCTTCTGCATTTGTTTTTGTTGTTAGGCTTTTAAAGATTGTGTGTGTGTGTGTGTGTGTGTGTAGGAGTATGTAAGGATGGAAACCCAGGACCTTGCACACACTGTACAAATATTCTGCCATGAGCTGTACTTCCAGCCTCACTTAGATTTTGTGTTTCTTTTGCTCTCTCTCTCTCTCTCTCTCTCTCTCTCATTTCTTTCTCTCTCTCGACAGGGTTTTCTATATGGCCTTGAACTTCAGGCCCATCTATTTCAACCTCCCAAAGGCTAGGATTATAGGCCTGAACTATTACATCCTGCTTCCTATTTACAGCTGTTGGCTGATTACTTGACCAATTTATTTCATGGATGTTGTGTTTTTTTGTGCAAGTGTCAAGGTTTCATACATACATAAATCCATTTCTCTCCTCCTCCACAGTATTCATAATAATGTATTCAGAATCTTTATTGCCTTCCTTACCTATCAAGTGTGAGAGATAAAATGACATTCATTCTTTGGTGGGGTCTTTTCACCACCCTTCCCCACATTCCTAAGAGTTTTTATTATATTTAAATGCAATGTAATTCAGCTCACAAAAAGCAATGTTGGTTAGGTTCTCCTTGTTCTATGGAATGCTTTCTGTAGTTCTGTGCTGCTGCATCTGAAGTGAGCATTTCACTTGTGTGCGCCCTCTGACTGCATGCTCTGGTGTGTGTTTATCTTTTAGGACTTTGCTTTCGAGGTGTCTCCTGGGCAGAGTGTTTACTTTGATCGTGCCTGGCTCAGTGTGGAAAGGCAGCCTGTCTAATGGGGTTCGATTTATGCTCACAGTGAAACAATGAGTTAAACGCTTGCTGTTGCAATTAATAACTCCAGCCTCACTCTGTCATCTTCTCTCCTTGTTTCTGCTTTTTTCCATTTCACATTCTATTGTCATTTTATTGGATTTTTATGGACTTTGAGGCTTTGGAAGGTTTATAGCCCTGTTCACAGCTTAACTAGCTTTAGATTCTTTCTTTAGACATTATTTTTCTAGTTTCCAGATTCAAAGGTAACATGCACCATCACCTGGGGGTGGGGGTTTTTATTTAAGATAAGTATTGAAAGTTTTTGCTTGCAAAAGGCAGATTCCAACTGACTCTACCTTTATTCCAAGTGGGGCACGTGGACTCCCCAAATGTCCAGCTCCACTACTTGCCTGGCTGTAGAGTCCCAGATGGACACACTGCTGTGCAGAGGCTAGCCTTGTAACTGTCTGCAGGGATGTACCTATTCCCCAGCCTGCAGGCAAGGCTGCTAGGAGTGCTTGGTGTCACTGTCAGGATTCCTCAGCTCTCATACTGGAAGATCTCATCACTAAATTGGGAGATGGGCAGTTGTGCTGCTGTGAATGAAGGGAGTTTTGCAGTGGCATAGGCAGGCTCTGAGAAAGTCACAAGGATGCTGAGGTGCCAGGGCTGAGCAAGCTCTGGGAGCTGTTGCCATCATGCAGGCCTGAAAGAGGGGCTTACAGGAATATCACTGTGGAACCCAGCAGGGGGACCTGGGCACCCAGTGTGTATGGAAATGAGGGGGCAGACACCCGATGAGGGTGACAGAGAAGAAGAGCAGCAACCTCCTGTCATCTTGTCCTCTCTCCAATGGACCTGTTCCAGGGTCCCCGGGAGGAGCTGAGCCTGGAGGGTTGGCTTTCTGGGGATGTAGAAAGTGGCATGTGGGACAGGGCAACCATCCAGGTGGCTTCAGAATGCTGACACCCAGAGGGCATGTGGGTGTCTCCTGCCTTCTTGTGATGGTCCCAGGGTGCACACTCTGGCTCCTAGAAGCCTGTGTTCATGTGAGAACATCCCTAATGGGGAGAGTAGGCAGAACCTCAAAGGCCTTCTTGTGTCACCTGCTCACCCCCAATGAGTCACGTGCCCACCCCTTAGCATATCCAAGTGAACATGCCAGGTGGTTCTGATCGCTTTAGCTCAGCACAACCCATCATCCCCTGTGGTAGTCAGGGTTTGCAAGGAAACAGACTTAATATAGGACACATAATTTATAGGATTATTTTATAATATTCACCCAATCAAATGCAGAGGGGTACAAGAGATCGGTCCATACATTAGAGACTCAAATAATCCAGCCTGAATCCCATAGCAATGTCCTATGTGAGTCCTGCTGGAGGACAAGAGACCATCACAATGTCTCATACAAGTCTTATCAGGGACTTCCACTGGGAAGGCGTGAAAGTCAGTGGTGTAGCCTGGTAAGTCTCTGTGATTGTGGTAAAGGACTGTGCCAGTAGGCTGAGGGATCCGCACTGGAGCAAGGCACTGTTGCATAAGGTAAGGACCAAAGCTCCCCGAGTAAGAACTGTAGCCATCTTCAGTGATGTGAGGACCTGAACTCCTTTGATGAGAACAGCTGAGTCTGTAAAGGAAAGCCAGCATGATGAGCTTCTCCAGAGAAGCAGCAGCACCATCTTCCCCGCCAGTTCTCCTTTGACACCATTGGCAACAACCCTCAGGTGGGCCTTCTGCGCCTAGAACCATGTTGATTCAGTTCAGCTGGGTGTCACAAGTTAACCATTAGTTAACCTACCATACCTTTGCTGAGCATGCTGGGCACGTGAAGCCACTGCCACCTGGCTCATACCCACCAATGGATGGCAGGGGCACATTCTGGAGCTTCATCCTGCATCTTCCTCCGACAGGAACTGAAATTGTTTGCTCCCTCTTCTTCTTAAATTAATTTTGTTTTTCATTTTCATTTTTGGGGTCTCATTATGTAGTACTAGAAAGTTCTTTCTTTCTTTCTTTTTTATTTTTATTTATTTATTTTTTTTTAGGGAAAGGTCTCCAGGGTGTTCAGGGTCTCATTACCAGACCGGATTCATAGTGATCCATCTGTTTACAGCCTCCCAAGAGCTGGGATTATAGTCACGTGGTACCGTGCCTAGTCTCAATTGTCATTCAGTGTGCCCTGGGGGGCGGGGCCAGCACGGTAAACCCAGAGACTGAACCCTTCCCCTTGTGCCTGCTTACAGGCGCTTCAATCCGCTTAGCTATTTGGCCGGCCCTCAGTGAGGTTTTTCACATGAATTTACCCAGCTACAGAGGCGGTTTTGCTCCACTGAGAGCCTCAGTCATCTCTGCTACTCGTGCTTGTCTCCACCGCAATCTGTGCAGCTGTGGAGCTGCTTTGTGGCCTGGGGGTTGCTTTGCATTTTCTAGAGCTGTATGGCGTGGAAGCACACAGGGTCGGTTCACCTGCGCCGCTTCCTGCGCTCGGCGCGCTCGGTGCGGCAGGGCTGCAAAGTGCCGTGCAGCCGCCCTGTCACTGGCCGATCCGGGCTGGAGCTGAGAGCCTTCCTGCTTGTGCTGCCTGCCCTTCTGAAGCGCTTTCTTGCTTTCAGGAGAAAGCCTCCTCAGTCGTTTCCTTTTATCCTCAACTTTTACTTTTGTTCGCGCGTGTCTGCAGTACGCGCTGATCTCATTCCTCGTGGGGAGCTGGTGCGTGGACAGGACTATCTCCATTCTCGTCTCATTCCTGTGCCCACTGCCCTCCCTCTGCCTGCATCTCTCGGTCCCTGGCCCTTTTGCCAAGAGCTGTCTCCCTGCTTCCCTGGACCTGTCTGCCCATTTCCCATTCTTCTCCTCTTGAAAGCTCCAGGGTTTGGATAGATCCTCTTCATGCCTCCATGATGGGGTAGCTTCACCAAGCATCAGGAACCCAAATGCCTCCCAGAACCCAGCTTCTCCCAGGTCCTAGCGTTGGGCCCAGATACTAACAGGCACCTACTTGCAGCTCCTGCGAGTCCAGACACTATGACTTTCCTCTTGCTGCTGTGACAACCGTACATGCTGCATAGGTGGCTTCTCCCTAGTTCTGGAAGTCAGAAGTCATGGGATTAGGGTGCTGTGGGTGGTGTTTTCCTGGGGCAGGACAGGGAGAATCTGTTCCCTTGTCTTTTATGTCTGCTGGGGGCCAGCAACATCTGGCTGGTGGCCTCTTCCTCTGTCTTCATAGCCAGCAGCGTGGCAGCCACATCTCTCATCTGCCTCTCTCCTGCCCCTCCTATATGGATCCCTGGTTCCACTTTGGCTCCTATCTAGGGTCCAGGTCCCCTCCTCCAACTCAGTTATGTCTGTGACACCCTCCTGCCATGGAAAGTGGCATATTCTGAGGACGTGGCTGTCATGGAGTCATGACATGGTTTGTGTCTAGTTGTCCCCTCAAAGCCTCATGCAGTCACGGGGCAGGGACTTCTAGAGTTTGAGACTAACTCATGATCCACTGGGAATATGGGTTTAGTACTGCTGGGATTATGAGTGAGAGTGCTACGCCCAGCCTGAGGCAGAGAGCCTGAACATAATATAAGAGAGACAGAGAGACAGACTTCCTCTGTGGCTATTGTTGCTGCTACTCCACCCTTGGCTTCTCTTGTTCTTTGTCACTGCTGCGAACTGATGCTGTCTGCCCTGTGCCACTCTGCCTGGGAGCCAGCCAAGTATGGACTAAAACCTGCAGTAACTGTGAGCTGAATAAACCTTTCCTTCCCTCATTTTGCATGTCGGGTATTTGTCCCAGCAACGAAAGGGTTACTATTCCACAGTGCCCAAACAGACCCTGAACTGTCCTCCCCTGGTCCTGCGCCCCCCTTGTCTCAGCCGGTGGCACAGTCAGCCCTGTCTCCCATGACAACCCCTCCCAAGCCTCTTTGCTCCCCTCTGGAACATATCTATAGTCTGCTGCTTCTCTTGCCTGTGGTGGTCCAGGCCACACCCAGCTCTTGCCTGGGTCAGTGCCCTGGTCTCCGGCAGTCACCCTCGTGATGCTGTATGTGCCTCTCTGGCTGTTCCTCTCTCCCCCTCCTGCAGGGAGCAGTGGTTTCCTGGTACCCCTCTGTACCTGCCTTGGCTCTCGGACCTGCTGGGCCCCACATCCCCCTGCTCTGGCTCTGCTTCTCCCCAGCCTGAGCTCCCTGCTGTCCCCACCAGCCCTGGCTCACTGACGCCTCCTAACTGTGGCTCTTGCCTCACCCAGCAGGAGGAGCTCCATGGAGTATCACCTGTCCCTCCTGTGATTCGGAGGCAGCGTGCATGTGGAGTGCAGCCAGCTGGGGCTAGAGCACAGGTGGGAGGCAGGAGGAGCTCCATGGAGTATCACCTGTCCCTCCTGTGATTCAGCGGCAGCGTGCATGTGGAGTGCAGCCAGCTGGGGCTAGAGCACAGGTGGGGGGAGGCTGCACAAGAGGCCTGGCTTGTGCTCTCTTCTGCAGCACATATGCAAGAGGCCTGGCTGTTCTGGGGCCCTTGGGAGTCCAGGATGCAGAGCTGGGCTTCAGCACATTCTTTTCCTTTGGCTTCAGGGGTCCAAGCAGGAATGGGGGAGCCTAGAGCAGGAAGCTGTAGCAAGGACAGCTACCCTAGGCAAGAGAGTCAGGGGGGTTGGGGGCACATGGGACAGGGCTGTGACCTGGGTGGGGGAGAGTACTATGAGGAGTGTTCTGTCTCCCTGGCCATGTTTGTGAATGGGCTGCCTATGTGTAGAAAAGCCCATGTGTGCTAAGGTCCAGGCACTGATGGTGTACATGGATGTGAACTCACAGAAGGATGTGTGAGTGTGCATTCATGTGTGTATAGTCTGTGTGTAAGTGTGCACCCTTATAGATTTATGAACATCTGTGTGTGTGTGTGTGTGTGTGTGTTACCTGTATATTCACATAATGTGTGTGCGTGTGTGTGTCCCTGTGGGCAATGTGTGCTGGTACATGGGCTTGTCTAGGTGTCTGTCTGTAGGTCTGGGAGTGAGCCTTGTACTGTGCCTCTGAGCCTGGATGTCCGTGAACATATATATGAACGTGTGCATATGTGTGAGTGTGCCTGTGAGCCCAGCTGTGTGTCCACGTGCCTGGCCCTGGGCATCTGTGTGTGAGTTGCTGCACGTGGCTCGGCCACATGTGAGCAGTCAGGCACGCCATGTGTGTGCGCTGGCCTGTGTCCCCACCTCAGCCCATCCTTGGGCCATTCAGCACTGTCCTCAAGCCCCATGCCCCACCCCCATCCTCAGGCTATGGCCTGAGACTGCTCTGAGCAAGGAGAGCCCTTCTCCTGGCAGTCGTCATTGGAACCCTGTGACATCGGACACAGGATTGGAAAGCAGCCAGTGCACAGGGACCCTTGTGCCTGGCGGCCTTGCCTGCTCCATGCTGTCACCAGGGCCACTTGCTTGGGTTAACTGATGGTGAGGGGAAAAACCCATTAGTCGCCTGCCTCTCCCAGTCATCCGTTATCGGAGCAGACGGCAGCCTGGCTGACACACGCTTGCTCTTCTTCACGTAATTGGAGAAAGTTTTCCCATTACCCGCTGTCTCTGTGAGGCGCTCGGCCTCCCGGGCCCCTCTGCGGTCACGCGGGCTCTTTGCAGCCTCCTTAAGAGGCTGACCTAATTTCCACTCTTTGTCATTTTCTCCCTAACGCGACAGCAGTTTCTCAGGAGCTCCTCCGAGCCTGGGCTCCTGTCAAGTGACTGGAGCTGTGGTCACGGTCACGCAGCTTCTCCTAGAAGTGGCAGTGGTGGGGAGGGCAGCTTCCTCATCTTCTCATCCTCAGAAGGCATCTTGGACAGCTGTCCCTGGGGAGGCCACAGGCAGCCTCTGAACTCGGAGGCCCTGCAAGGTGGTGAGAGGGTGTCTTGGCTTCATTCGGGATGAGACACAGCCTTGCCACCCAGGGTGAAGTCCAGAGCTTTCTCTTCTTGAACAGAGGCCTGGGGTAGGAGTCAAGCTCCCTGAAGCACAGCTGCACTGCAGCCTCCAGCCCTGCCTCATCCTCTGGGCCTCCAACTTGCCTGGAGGAGCCCCCTCCACTTGCTGCTCAGACTGGCCTGGGCTCAGCTCTCCATGCATGCATCGGTATTGTGCTGGGCAGAGCTGGGCTGGAATGCACACAGAATGCAGCGCCACATCTCCTGTAGTGTCTTCTCCGTGCCGCAGGCCTGAAAGCCAGACTGCAGCCTCAGCATGCACAGCTTCAAGGCAGGACATTCAGGCCACTGCAGGCCAGAGGCTAGAAATGGTCCAGAAGTGCCTGCTGCTGGCCTTCTGGGGGGGTAGAGACCCCAAGGGGAGGCTGCAGGCAATGCAGGGCCTTCCTGGTGTCTAGCCAGGTCTCCCTGACCCCTGGCCCTCTGATTCCTAACCACCTCTGGTCTCTGGCATTGCCACAGCCTTCCTGATACCCTCACCACCTCTTTTCACTCCTGTGCCCCCACCAGCCAGGTCGGTGCCAGTGCTCCATCACCCTGGGGATCAGGCCTGCACCCACCAGGACCAGCTCTCCTGGGGGCAGTGCAGTCTGGGTCCACTGGCACCTGGGTGACCAGCGCTGGACATGCCATGGCACTGGCAGAGCCTTCTGCAGAGTTTGGCAGAGGTGGAAGGGTGGTATCCCCTGGCAGGACCACTGGTAAACTGCTCAGGGCTGAGCCGGTCTCCAGAGGCAGCCAGTACCTGTCCCAGCCCAGTACCTGTACCCAGTCCCAGGTACGCCTGTGCCTGCAAGCGCTGTGCCCCTCACAGTGGGCTCCGCCATTCGACACTTCAACACCACCGCCCCAGTCAAACCCAGCTGGTGCCCCTAGCATATGACCTCCCTGCTCCTCAGTGTCCCTGTCTGTAAGCAAGAGTATCAACCAGTGCAGCCCCTATCTTGCCAGACTGAAGGAGCTGTTGGGCCAAGCCACCCTCCTTCCTTCCTTCCTTCCTTCCTTCCTTTCTTCCTTCCTTCCTTTTTTCATTGAAGATAGACTTTCACTATGTAGTTTAGGCTGAGCTAGAACTTATTCAAACTTACAGTGACCCTTGTGCCTCAGCCTCCCAAGTGCTGGGGTAACAGCTGTGTGCCACCACTCCCAGCTCTCCTTTTGCTTTTCGAAGTATTGACAACCTTGTGGATGGGCTCTGGCTCATCAGATCAGGTGTTACAGTATCAAATGTCAGCCTATGCTGTCCTGAGCTCTTCTCTCCTATTGTACCATGTAGACATATGGACACCTAAGGCTCAAACATATATGTAGGTGTGTTCAGATGTACAGGTGCTGATGTACACATATGCACACATAACATCTTCACAGGCACATGCACATGCCATTCTCCATGCATGCACACAGATGCACACACATGCGCATGCACTCATGCATGAGAGCACATACAGACCATTTCGATCCCCCACCCCTTGGATGATCTGAGGAACGTGCCTGTGTTCTGCCAGGCACTGGGTGGCTCCCTGAGGCAGGGCTGGCTGCTTGGGTGCACACTTGAGCCTATAGCCCGGCAGATGCCCATCTCCCAGCAGGCACCTGGCTGCTCCTAGTGAGGGTGTGGGTGGTGAGGGCATGGAGGCCTATGGTGCACTCCTGCCAACCCTTGGCCCTGAAAACATTGCAGCTCTGCTGAGTGTTGCCGCCTCTGCCTAGTGGGGAGATGTCAGCCAGCGCAGAGAAGCATCCTGGAAGTGACAGGTGCTTCTTAGCTCCAGGCGAGCCCCGGGCCCCATGGAATTGGCGGCTGCAGCAGCCCCTGCTTCCTAATTAGGGGAGGAGATAGGAGGGAGGGCCCAGAGGTGAGGCTCTGGTTCTGGCTCAGACCAAAGGCAGGAAGGCTGACTGAGAGTAATGGGCTGTGAGAGGGGTGTGTGTGTGTGTGTGTGTGTGTGTGTGTGTGTGTGTGTGTGTGTGTAAAACACAGGGGAAAAAAAGGGGAAACAGAGAAAGATAGTCATAGATTCAGAGACAAAAGCATAGAGAGAAACAGAGAGGGAGAGACAGTGAGAAAGACAGAGACAGAGAGATGGAGAAAAGAGATAAAGATGGAGAGAGTAGGAGTCAGAGACAGGAAAGCAGGGAGAAAAAGACAGACGGTGGGAAGAAGGGAGGGATCAGAGTAGCTTGGACTGCCCAAGCCTGGTCTCCAGCAGCTCATCTCTGTGCTGGATCCTCTGAGGAAAGACCACATCCCTAAGGTCACAGGCTCTTGCCCCACCCCTGTCCCATGCTGACCTCTGAGCTGCCTGGGGCCTGATGCTCACATCACATCAGCTGGAGGCACTGTGGGTGGTGGGATCCCTCTGTGGACCCCTTTGATGCACCAGGTCCTCCTCTGGTGCCCTCTGCAGCCTCAAGGTCTTGCTCTGTGATCATGTCACATGATGTGGACACTTTGTGAGCTATTCATCCATTGGTTGATGGCTCCCCAAAGGAAATGGGTACAGAGGTGCTGGTGAGTGTCTGGAAGTGGAGAGTAGGGAGGGGGGACAGTTTCCCCTAGGAGGGGAAGACAACTTTGGGTTGGCTCCAGGGAGCCTCTTTTCTGCCTGTCAGGAGAATGGAAAGGATGGGTGGGTGTGGAAGCCAAAAAGGCACCAGTGGGGTCAGGCATGGGTGGGGGGAGGTGGTGGTGACTGATGTCAGGCAGGACAGAGGCAGGGGCCAGGATCCTACATGTTATATTCTGGTTGGCTATGCAGGGTTGAGCTACACACTGGCCCATGTTCCTGGGCTTCAGTTTGGAACAGAGAAGAGCAGAGGCCTCTCCAGGGTGGGTAGGGGGTGGACAGAGGTGAGACCTGCCTAACTGACAGCTGCAAGGGCCAGATTCCAGGCCACACCTGAGGCTGGACCTGGTGTGTTCTCTGATGGATGCTTGGGTCTAGCGCTGCCGCCACACCCTGTTCCTGTAGTGCTGGGGTGGGCTGGCTCTGTGGTATGTCTTTTCTGTCTTCTTCCTCCCATAGCTTCTGAGCTGTGCCAGGGGTCACTACTGCTCCTGGGGCAACTCTGGGGGCAGCTCTTTCCTACCCCATGCTGGGCTGCAGGGAGGATGAAGACATGTATTGGCCTGGCAGAAAGTGACTATTGCTGGTAGGACTGGCCAGGCATTCTCTTTAGAGTGAGTGAGGGTTACCTTGCCTGTCACTGTCTCATTCTGTGTCTCCTGGGGGCAGGGGCCATCCAGCTTCTTGAAGTCCTTCCCTTGCCTGACAGAAACTTGGACCCTGAAAAGGGCAGCCCTGGGCACAGAGGAGGGCTCTGCAGGAGCACAGAGAGGCCCTGGACTCATGCCAAACTCTGAAAAGCTCATGATGCCCTTCTTTCTGCCGGAGACCCCACTGCTGGGACCCACTCATTGGCTGGATGATCTGCAGCTGGTAGTGGACATTTGGGGGCCCTGGTGAGCAGTTCTGGGTGTTCTTCTCCTGTTAACCCTCTCTTGAGCACTGCTTCTATCTGTTATGATTTTTTACTAATATTTGTTTACTAATAAATGTAATGATAATTACATTTATTTTGAGGAGCTGGTACCTGAGCACAGTCGCATCTTGCAGTTCTGTCTGGACGTCCCTCCAAATTCTTGGGGCCAGGCAGGATGGCTCAGTGGTCTAAAGCGCCTGCAGGCGGCTGCAGGGACCGTGGTTCGATCCTGGCACCACATGCTGTGCCAGCCCTGCCCTCAGGGCAGGCTGAGCCGGCCATAAAAATAAACAAACAAACAAATCCTCATGCTATCATGGGGGTGAGCTTTTCCAAGGCTGAATCTAGAGTTTGTGATTTATTCATGTTCCAATGCTGAGATTAAGGGTGTGAATGCCACACCACCCCAGGGTGGGCAGCCTGCCTATAATAGAAGGGGCAGGAAGATTTGTATCTATCGTTGCTTTTGTTGACTTTGCTGTCATGAACAGTTGGCCGTCTGCCATGTGCCACTCTGCCTTGGAGCCAGCTGAGTATGGACTGAAACCTCCACAAACTGTGAGCTAAATAAACCTTTCCTCCTCTAATTGGGTGTCGGGTATTCTGTCTCAACTATGAGAAAAGTAACTAAGACCAACTGGAACCATTTACACTCTCCTGCCCCTTTCCCATTTGCCTCTTCCCCTTCTCTCATCTCCTCCCCACATTCTATAACTCTGTTTTCTGGCGAGGTGGCTCAGCGGTCTAAAGCACTTGATTAGGCCAGCTTAGACAACCTCAGGGACCACAGTTCCATCCCTGCCACCACGTGCTGCACCAGCCCCACCGTCAGGGCAGGCTGAGCCGGCCATAAAAATAAAATTGGTGTTTACAACTCTGCTTTCCTCATTCCACCATGTTTCTTTTATTTTACTCTTTAAATTATTTATATTTTGAGTATCTTATTTTAGAGCAACCATGCAATATTTAAACTCCTGTGTCCAGTTTATTCACTTAGTATTATGGATTCATGGTGAATTCATTTTCCTATAAATGGGTCAAATGTATTCCTCTCTCTCTCTCTCTCTCTCTCTCTCTCTATATATATATATATATATATATATATATATATATATATGTATAATTGTATATGTGTACTATTATATACTATCAATAAGAGACCCCCCCCCCATCAAAATGGGCAATGGAAATGAATAGGCACATCTCAAAAGAAGTAGTACAAATGACCCATAAGAACACAGAAAAAAAATGTTCGTTACTTCTGGCCACTAGAGAAATGTAAACCAAAACAATGCATATTCCTTCTTACTCCAGAAAGAATGGCTGTTATCAAGGACTCAGAAACAGTCACTATTGGCAGGCATGCAGATTGAAAGGAGACCTTCAGCCGGGCATGGTGGCGCACGCCTGTAATCCCAGCACTTGGGAGGCTGAGGCAGGAGAATCAGTGCGAGTTCGAGACCAGCCTGGGCTACAAAAGTGAGCTCAAGGCCAGCCTGAACTGCATAGTGAGACCCTGTCTCAAAAAAAAAAAAAAAAGGAGACCTTCTACACTGTGGGATGTAAACTAGCACAGTCACTGTGGAAGTCAATATGGAGATCCCTCAAAAACTAAGAATAGAGAATCTCAGATTATAAATAAATCAGAGAGCAAAATAAAGATAGAGGATAGGAAACAGGGGGACAGATCTGTTCAGATGGGAAGGGACCAAGAGGTCCCTTTGTATCTTTTAGAGGTCTTTATATCTTTTAGATATTAGTCCCTAGTCCAAGGAATAGCTAGGAAAAGATTTCACATTCTGTAGGCTGTCTTCTGTGTGTTGGTTGCTTCTTTTGATGTGAAGAAATTTAATTTGATATGATCCCATTTATTGATCATAGTATTATTTCTTGTGCAGTTGAAGTTCTACTCAGAAAGTCTTTGCCTATGCTTATGTCTTTAAGAGTTTAACCTATTTTATCTCCTAGCAGACTCAGAGTGAAAATAAGTGACATTGAGATAAAAACAAAACAAACAGATAACCAGAGAATCAATGAATCAGAGTTGGTTCTTTGAAAGGATAGATAAAATTAAAAACCCTTAGATAAGCTAAGCAAAAGAAGGAAAGACCCAAGTTAATGCAACTAAAAATGAAAAAGTCAAAATCAGAATAGACAGTGCCAAAATCTAGGATTATAAGAATCTATAGAGAATCTAGAACAAGTGGATACATTTCTAGACATATACATTACCAAAATTAAATCAAGAAGATACAAATTCCTGAATAGGTTAACAATATTAAGACAATAATAAAAACACTGGGTTGTAACGGTTTATGTCTACTTGTCCCCCCACCAAAGCCACATGTAGTCATAGAGTGGGCTTCTAGAGTTTGTGATTAATTCATGATCCAAGGCTGTGATTATGGGTATGACTGCTGCTGGCATTATGGGTGTGAGTGCTATACCCACCCTGGGGCGGATAGTCCACATGCAACATAAGGAAGGAAGAGAGGCTTGCTGCCTACTGCTGCTCCTCCTTTTTTTTTTTTCTTTTTGAGACAGGATCTCGCTATGCAGTTCGGGCTGGCCTTGGGCTCATTTTCGTAGCCCAGGCTGGTCTCGAACTTGCACTGAACCTCCTGCTTCAGCCTCCCAAGTGCTGGGATTACAGGCGTGCGCCACCATGCTCAGCTTGCTCCTCCTTTTTTTCTCTTGCAGTTTTTGCTATTTTCCACCACCATGATCTGTTGCCCTTTGTCATGCGCCACTCTGCCTTAGAGCTAATTAAGTACAGACTGAAACCTCCACATACTGTGAGCTAAATAAACCTTTCTTTCCTTAAGTTTGGGTGTTGGGTATTTTATCACAGCAGTAAGAGAAAAGTAAGTGAGACCTCTGACAACTCACAGGTCCTGATGGATCCCCTTGTGAAGTTTACCAGGGAGTTAGGGAAAACCTAACATCAATAGTCCTTAAGATTTTCCACAAAACTGAACGCAAGGAGCACTGCCCAACACATTCCTTAAAGCCAGTGTTACCCAAATACCAAAACTGGTAATGCAGAATAATTAGAAATATCATACATGCTGACTAAAATAGCCTCCTCCCAGAGATAGTTCGACATACATAAATCAATAAATGTAGGGCTGGCCAGATAGCTCATTGGACTAAAGTGGCTGCTCTGGCAGAGTACAGTGGCCAGGGTTTGACCCCTGGCATGCCATGCCAGCCCCACCTGTGAGGTGTGCTGAGATGGCTATTAAGACTGGGTGTGGTGGTGTGCACCTGTAATCCCAGAGCTTGGGAGGCTGAAAACAGGAGAATCACTACGAGTCCAAAATAAACTGAAGGATAAAAAAACATAGTCATCTCAATAGATGCATACAAAGCATTTGGGTTTAGAAGAACCTTACCTCATATTGACAATACATTTTAGACAATCCACTGCTAACATCATTAAATGGAAAGAAATGAAGGTTTTCCCTCTAAAATCAGAGCAAGACAAAGATGCTTACTACCACCACTCCTGTTTAACACTATACTTGGAACACTAGCAAGACCAATCAGGCAAGAGAAAAAAAAAATAAAAGGAATATGAAAAGGAAAGAAAAGGAAGAATGCAAACTTTTTTTGTTGTTGTTGTATTTTAGGGAAGGGTCTACAGGGTGTTCAGGGCCTCACTACTAAATTGGATTCATAGTGACCCACCTGTTTACAGCCTCTCAAGAGCTGGGATCACAGGCAAGTGCCACTACAGCCAGTCTCCATTGCTGTCTCACCCCCTGCCCTGGGGGTGAGGCTGGCACAGCAGACCCAGGGTTCAAACCTCTAGCCCCTGAGTCTGCTTGCAGGCACTTTAATCTACTGAGCTATTTGGCTGGCCCTCAAACTATTTTTATTTGCAAATGATATTACCTTTTACAGAGAAGACCCAAATCTTCCCCCATAAGACTCTGAGAACTAATAAGAAAATTCAGGAAATTGACAGAATCCAAAAGAAACATGCAAATTCAAAGTCATTCCTGTATATCAATCATGAATCCATAAGAAGCCCCCAAAATAATCCCATTCATGGTCACTTCAAAAACTCATAAATATTAAGGAAGTAAAAAACCACAGTACTTTAAGAAAACAGTATTGAAGTTTGTCCCTGAATGGACAGAACCAATATTTTTTTAAAAAGCCTGATGAACACATTTAAATGCAATTCTAATCAAAATGTCAATAGCATTTTTTCACAAATTTAGAAAAAAGAATCCTAATATTTATATGGAACCAGAAGAGAATCGAAATAGCCAAAACAATCCTAGGTAACAAGAGCAAAGAAGGAGGCATCACAATCCTGGGTTTAAAGTTATATTACAAAGCTACAGTGATAAAAACAGCATGGCACTGGACCAGACATGAGAATCACTTGAACAGAAAAGAGGATACATGGGTGTGAATATTGCTGGGATTGTGGGTGAGTACTACACCCACCCTGGGGCAGACAGCCTGCAGGCCATACAAGGGAGATAGGCTTGCTCTCCCCTGCTGCTCTTCCCTTTATGCCTCCTAAGATGGACCAGAGACCTAGATGTGAAAAGAGAATCACTGTGCTTTCTTGAGACTCCCTAGCAAATCACTCACACAAGAAGCTCTTCCCAGGTCTTCTCCCTGAAAACCTGTAGGAAGGACCACAGGTGGTCAGGGGAGGGAGGGAAAGAGAGGTGAGATGGAGCAAAGAGAGAGTGGAGAGAGGAGCAGAGTCCCCCAAAAGCAGCTTCTGCCCCCTCCAGTGAAGGTCAAGGCTGTGACCACAGTTGATCAGTTGGTGCCACTGACCTGGGATGGAGGGGACCAGCTTTCAGGCTCCGCAGAGTCAGCTCAGGTTATTGGCCAGGGATGTGTCCCTTGACATCTCTGAAACTCAGCTTCTACATCTACACATGAGAGGTGAGGGGCCATGGGACAGACAGCTGGGTGTGGCTGGGCCCTGCCTCCTGGGGAGGTCACAGTGCATGGGGGAGGGGCTGCAGCTCCGGAAGCAGGTGGGATGGATGAGCAAGTAGGCACAGTGAGGCTGAGGAGACTTGTGTGCCAGAGCTGGTGGGGGGCTGCTCAAGGTGGGGAGGGGAGCCCTCAGCTGAGTTTGCAGAGAAGAGATGAGGTGAACACAATGATGTTCAGCCTCCAGAAACCCCACAGGAGAGCTGGTGCCAGGGAGGTAACTGGGTGGGCAGGAGTGTGCAGAGCTGGGTGGAGGCCTTAACCCTGCCTCCTGTCCCTTCCCTATTACCTGCTCTGTGTCTCCTTGTTTAGCCTGGGACTCACTGCTCTTTGGAGCCATGGAGCCTGCCTTGATGTACCCATTGGACCTGTCCCAATGTGTTCCAACTTTGTTCTTTCTTCTGTGAACAGAACTGGTGGCAGAGGTGCTCCTCAGCTGGGCTGCATGCCAAGACTCCTGAAGACAGGGTGCACCCAGGCCTGGCTCCTAGAGGGAGTGGGACCTTGCTGTCCCATGACACCTGGCTCCACCAGGCTAGCTGGGTCCCTTGAGCCCCTCTGAGTGCTTGTTTTCCTTACCTGTGAAGTTGGAGGGCTCCAGTTTGGCCACAGGGCTCTTGAAGCAAAGGAGAAAGAGAGACTTGTGACACTCTGGCATATACTGCCAGGCAGTTTTAGCCATAGGTGACCCCTTTCTCTGCCTGACCTCTCTGTGAGCCACTGGGGGGTGGTGATGGGCTGGACCATGTGTGGAGGCTCTATGGTTTTATACAAATGCCATGCAGAATGGGAAGAACTTCCCCTTCTTTTAAGCTTGATGATGATCAAGGAATTGACACAGAGGATGTCATCTTGGGGGAGTGGGAGCTTAGAAACCAGGGAGCCAGTCACCTGGTGGAACTAATGGGGAAACTGATGCTCCAATAAAAGGCCTTTTCCCAGGCTCCTAATATGCTCCAGGCTGTTTGAAGTTCCCACGAAGCTAATCCCTTTCAATACCTTTGCTTGCAGCTGCTCTTTGTTTACAAACCAGCAGTGGCCGCGTGGACACAGACCAAGGCCACACGAAGCAGATGGCTGGGCCTAGCCTCGCCCGCCACTGTCCAGCTGAGCAATCCTGGGGTCTCAGTTTCCCCAAGTGTAAATCCAGTAGTCCCTGCTGGAAGATCCACAGGCACTGGCATCCTGAAAGCCAGGTAGCACGTGTGTGTGCAAGGAGGCACACATGTGCACACTCACACAGAGCCCTCAGGGAAGTCAACTTGTCAAGCACTGTGTTTTAAAATGTGCCTATTTATTTGGCTTGTTTGTGAGCTCTCACCTCAACTGCCTTTATAAATATTTATCAATGTTGTCACACTGACATTTCCTGGGAGGAGGTGGGAACAGGCAGGAGAAGAGGAGTGGATGTCTGCAAGAAGCTGACAGGCGGAGGGGGCAGGCATGGAGGGCTCCCACCCAGCACCAGAGGAGGAGGAGGAGGAGCTGGGGCCACTGCCAGGGGACAGGGCTATGATGTGGAGGCCTGACCAGAGCCAGCCTGATGGGATCAAGAGGCACCCAGGCTCCAGGGCATCGGGTGAGAATAAAACAGACCACGAAGAATCATATTTCTTCTGCCATAGTGCCTCAGACAAGACCCTCCGCTTTATACCAGGAGCTCTTACTAGACACCAGCAGTTAGCACTGACTGGCAGTACGCCATGCAGTCCCTGCTCTGGCCCTTGGGGTGGAACCCAGGGGGCTTTCACTTCACCAGCTTTCTTTCTTCCTTCCTTCCTTCCTTCCTTCCTTCCTTCCTTCCTTCCTTTCTTCCTTCCTTCCTTTCTTTCTTTCTTCCTCTCTCTCTCTTTCTTTCTCTCTCTCTTTCTTTCTCTTTCTCTCTCTCTCTCCTCTCTTTCTTCTTATTTTTTAACTAAAAACATGGTCTTTTTAAGATGTTAAATTGCCCAGGCTGGGGTTGATCTTGTGATCCTCTTGCCTCAGGCTCCCAGAGTGCTGGGATTCCAGGCTGCTGTGTCCAGTTTGTGCACTATTTTGAGTACTCATTTATTTAATCCTTAACAAGTCTATGACAGAGAGATTGTTATCTTGATTTTGCAGATAGGGAAACCAAGACTCTGGCATTGGTTACTTTCCCATAACCAGTGGTTCTGAGACATAGGTCCTTCCCCACAGCCAGCTGTCCCCACAGATTGGCCCCAGGGCACCTGCTCAGAGCCATAATCTGTCATTGGTGCATCATTTGCTTCTTTATGGAACATTCCTTGAAAGCCTACTGCATACCCAGCCCATCCTGACTTTGTTTCCAGAGCAGTGAGGTGAACAAGAAAAGCCCCTGACTTTGGGCGTTTGGTCTGGAGACTCCAAGGTGGTTCTTCTACAGAGGTTCCTGACTCTTGTGTTGGGGCTCTGGCTGCTAGCTTTTGTGAATCCTGGCGGATGTGGTCTGTAGGTGGAGGTGGAGCTTTGGGATTGAGTAGTCCTGGTAGGCTCGTGGACCGGAACGGTTGCCAAACGGGCTATTTGATGGGTTCATTGCTGGAGCTTGGGCTGGAGGGGTTCAAAAAAAAGGGTGGGGGCGGGGAAAGGGAAGGCAGGCCAAGTATCCTGACCCAGCCGGCGCGCAGGCTCAGCTTCCAGGGGTGCGATTTGGGTCTGGGCTGGAGCAGGAAGTTAGTCGCGGGAACGCAGAAGCGGGGCAGAGGGGCACAGGGAGCTTACCCGCGGCGGGTGCGCAGGCTCAGCTCCCAGGGGTGTGATTTGGGTCTGGAAAGCCCCTGACTTTGAGGAACTCAGGACGAATCAGGCACAAGGACATTTCTTGTTAGGGAGCATTCAGCCAGCCACTGAGAGAGTGATTTAATCCTGGGCCAGCTCACTGACATTGGTTGGCCCAGGAAAAGGAGCACTTTTGGTCTGGAGGGGAAAGGAGAGACGGAGTTAAGGGCTTGTCCATCAAAGAAGAACCTGCAATGCTGAAACCAAGAAAGAGAGAGAAGCTAGAGGCTGTATCAGCTAGTGTTGCTATATAACAAAACAGCCCAAAGCTTCATGGCGTACACAACCACCATTCTTGTAGTTCATCATTCTGTTGTTAGCAATTTGGACTAGAAGGTTTCGTTCAGCTGTTCTTCCTGGACTGGCTCACAGAGCTGGGGTCTCAGCTGGAATGGGGGCCATTCTTATGGGGTCTCTACCTTCCAGTAGGCTGTTCTGGGATTCTACACACTCCGATTCCAGGGCATGAGAATGAGATTGGACCATAGAATGTTGTTTGCAGTGTGTTCTGTTAGCAACAGAGGCAGGGGAAACAGATGCCAATATCTGATGGGAGAAGCTGCAGAATCATATTGCACAGAGCATGGATGGAAAGAAGAGTGGAAATTGGGGTCATTTCCTATCTCTTCTTATAGGTCACATATGAGTATTGTATCAGTCAGGGTTTTACTAGAGGAACAGATATAGCACAAGATGTACAAATGTGTAGAAATTACAAGACTGGCTTATGACAGTCAGCCAGAGTCAGAGGAGGAGGCATACAGAGGGTGTCTGCATATTAGAGGCTGATTCAGTCCGAGGTCTGGAGCTCACAGCAGTACTTCATGTAAGTCAGGGTCAGGAGGCCGGTAGGTCTTCCACAGAAGTCTGTATTAGGAGACCAGTGGGTCTGTGATGGAAGGCTCATGAGTCAACCCCAGAGGACTGGATGGTCAATGGTGGAGGCTGAAGAGCCTGCACTGGAAGCCAGGGGATGATGTCTAAGCTGACTATTCAGACTGAAGGCTGGAGATCCTCAGAGGAAATAGAACACTCCACCATTTCTCAATTTTTTTATATCCTTTAAGTGATGAGTCACCCTAGGGTGGGACCTCCAGGCCCTAGGCGGTAGAATTGCTGGGCTCATTTAGTCAAGCTTTTAACTGCTCAAGTTGACACAGTATACCAACCACTGTAAGTATGAAGGTCCAGGGGCAGGAGGGATGGGGCTAAGGGTACAATTGCATTGAAAGCATGGGTGGAACCCACATAAAGTGATAAATGTAGTTTTTCAATCTGCATAAATGCTTCATGATCCTCTCAATGCCAGGGTTCTGTGGTGCCCCTGAGTCCTGCGTGACAGCCCCCATCTCTGTGGTCGCTCCTTTGTCCTTCCAGCGCACTCCTGCCTGCCAGTGACCGCAGAGCCTGTGTTCTGCCTGCTTAGCTGGACATCTGCTCGTTTCTGGCTTGGTCGAGAGCACAGGGCAAGGGCCAGCTCAACTGACAGGACATGGGCTTTGGGGTGACATCCAGCAGTGAGGTGGCAGGGACTGCAAGGGGAGATGGGGGTGGGGGAACTATGAGAGCACACCAAGCACAACCCTCAGTAGAAAGCCACTGAGTGCACCTGTGGGAGAGACCTCGGCCAGGCATGTGGCCCAGGCTGGATATCCTGGGGCACTGTGCGGACAACTGTCACCATTAGCACGGCAGCTGGCTGCATGACACAGCCATCTTGCAAGCAGTGGGGAGGGATCCTCGGTGAGGCCTCAACACGATGCTGTTTAGGTGGGTAGTAAACAGCCCAGAGCTGCATAATAGAGAAGGCACCTGAGGTGGGCACCTAGCGGGTGAGAAGGGGAAGGGGAAAGGGAAAGGTGGGGAGTGAAGCTTTCAGGGCCAGGAAGGCACCGGCTACCAACAGAGGAGTGCACACCAGAGGCCACTGTACACATGCTCACACAGCCATCACGACACAAAGGCAGGATTTTAAACATGATCCAATAAAATTAGTCTAAAATGTTTATAGAAGAAAACTGCCTAAATAACAAAGGTTGTTTGGAAAACACTGAGGATCAACTCACCCAGAAAAATGTTAGCCCATCCTGCAAAGCCACAGCCATTCAGACAGAGAGAGGGAGAGAGAGACAGAGACAGGGAGAGAGACAGAGAGATAGAGAGACAGAGACAGACAGAAAGAGATAAAGACAGAGAGAGACAGAGATAGAGAGACAGAGAAACAGAGAGAGACAGAGATAGAGAGACAGAGAAACAGAGAGAGACAGAGATAGAGAGACAGAGACAGAGATAGATAGAGATAGAGAGACAGAGAGACAGAAACAGAGCTCGGCTCTAAAAATACTCCCAGCCCCTGGCCTGAAGCTGCTTTTTCATGTGCCTGGCCCCCCTGCCCAGCTCTAACACCGTGAGCAGTGAACTCTGATTTGTCCCTTCCCTTCCTGGGGTGGTGCTGGGGCACAGGGTGAACCCGAAAGATACCAGATTGTCAGTGGCTCCTGTTGCTCCAGCCTAGGAGTGAGAAGGACACACAGAGCAAGTCACACTGTCACTTCCGAAGCATGATGTTGAGCGGTGGCCAGAAAGAGGAGGAGGCCAAGGAGAGCTTCCTGGAAGGGTGGCTTTGCTGGGGATGAGTCTGTGCTTGTAGGGTGTGGGGTGTTCCTGGGGCTCCAACTTCCTGCTCTGAGTCCAGAGGGTGGGATACATTTGGAGAAGCAAGTCAGGACCCTACTGAGCTCTATGAACACACAGAAAGTCCTTGAAAGTCTTTACTCTAAAGCCTGTTCCACCCCCAGGTCACCCTGTGGGGTGGCTTTTCTTTCCTACTGTGGCCCCTCAGAATCTGAAATAGAGGTACAGAATTCATAGTCTAGAAAGGGAAACTGAGGCCCCAAGTGATGAGACCACTCATGGAGGACATAAGAGGAACACCTCACAAGCCCTGCGTGGGCCCTGGGGCTGCCGCCACACAGATGACCCATGCCTGTGGCCTGGCCTCTGTAGCCCAGGTGTTGTCCCTCAGGCTTTCCCCCTCCCAGCCAGGGCCTCGAGTTTGAGCAAAGCTGCTTGTGTGTTTAAATATTATCATTGATTATTGTAAGTGGGCTTATGAGCCTTATCGGCTTAGATTTGTATCTTCAGGAGAGCTGTTCATCTTAAATAAATATGTTTTTAATAATCTCTGAGTATTTATGGAGCATAAAGCTGTCGGAGCCAATGGAGACAGGGATTCCTGGAGTCACTGTACACTGCCCGGGTGCCGATTCATTATGAAAACGGGCTCCCAGCAGGACAGCGGTGTGGGCTGCCGGCAGGAAGTGGAAGACCTGCGTGATTATCACCGCCAAGGACTTTTTAATAAGCTGGTGTTGGTTATTTAACCTACGATAACCACTTAATAAATATAGTAAATTACTTGCAGGTTTGGAAAGATCTCTGCTCCTCCTGTTCCTCTCAGGACCACCTGCGCATGGGAGTGTTTCCTTCCATTCATGCGGAAGCCTCTGCTGCTGTGCTGGCCCCAGGGAGGCCTGTGCCCTGGGGCTCAGGTGAGGCTCCGGGCGAAGGAAGCCTGCTTTGATTTGTGCCAACCCTTCTGGGTCTCTCTCCACCTCCCCAGGCCAGGCTGCAGCACAGGGCCCCCTCCCCACCCAGGTTCCCATGCCTAAGCTGGTCCTGTGAGTGTGCCCGTGCTGTTCACACAGCACACTTGCCCCATCATTCACGCTCCCCCATGCTGAGGCCAACTCTCTGCTTTCATCTCTTACGAATCCCCCACTACTACCACCCTCATCGCCCATAATCAGGATCCATCATTTATTGAGCACATACTAGACTCCAGGTGCCATAGAAGCCTTTCACGCCCACCCACTCATTTCAATCCTTCTCACTGAGCTGTGGGGCAGGAATGATTAGTATTTCCTCCTATAGATGAGGAAGCTGAGGCCCAAGCACTGTGTATAAGTATGCTTTCCTGTCATTAATGCAGCCACGCATCACCAGAGAGCAGCAGGTTTGCCCAGCTGTCTGAATAATTCCACCACGTGCAGTCTGGGCTGTGGCTGCTTCAGGCTGTTTAGATCGGCAGTGGGCCCAAAGGCTTGGGTACAGAAGGCTTGGTCCTGGGCTGCTGGCAATATTGGGAATAGGGGAAACATTCAGAGATGCGGCTTATCAAGGGAAGTAGGTCACTGGGGGCATGGCCTCCCTGGACCGTTGTTCTCTCACTTCCTGACCACCATGAGGGGAGCAGCTTGGCTCCACTGTGATGTTCTGTTCCATCCCAGTCCCTGAGGGGTAGACCAGGAGGTCTTAAATTGTAGCCGCTGAAACCGTGAGCAAGAGTCTGCTTTTGTCCTTGGAAGCTGTGTATCTCAGAGATTCTCTCACAGGGACAGCAAGCTACTTCCAGCTTCTAAGCAGATATCCCAAACTTGGGGGCTGGAGGGACAGAAGCTGTGGGTTGCAAGACCAAGGCCAAGGAGCCTGATGCCCCGCTTGCAACACCTTCCTGGTTGCTGTTCCTCAGATGCCGAGCACAGGTCTCTCCTTGTGCAGAGACACAGATTCCCCTAGCGCCCTGATGCCATGATCTCTTCTAATTCTGATAATCTCTGAGGACCCCTGAGGGCAAGGCCCCACCATATGGATGGGTGAGGAGAACACAAAGTTCAGCATAAAACAATGAGGTCTCTCCCTCTGAGTGCCCCTGGGCCCAGGCTGCATGGTAGGGCAGCCAGGCTGTGGTCCTAAGCCTCTGCTGTGGGGCTGTGGGTTAGGACTGAAGTCCCCAAAGTCTCTCACTCTTCTGGGGGCTGATATTGGCCATCCACTGAGCTGAGCCTGGCCAGGGCCTTGAGGAGGATGCTGTCAGCCAGCCTAGCACAAGAGGCCATCCGGCTTCCCGGGACCCTGAGCAGCACCTTCAGGCCATAGCCAAATGCAAGACCTGCCTGGCTGAGACCCAGGGCCCTGACTTGTGGTGTTGAATGTGGGAATGTGTATGGGACAGAGAGAGCAGTGAAGTCCAGTTCCTGCGCTGGGATTCTGCCTCTCTCGCTCCTTCTCCTCCATTCCCCAGTGCTATCCATCCTCTGCTTCAAACTACCCCCAGTTTTTAAGCTTTCTTCTTATTTGCAAACTTTATTGTAGACTACAGTCATACCACAGTACTCAACTGCTTTGAAATGCATTGAAATTGGTACCTGACCCAGTTAGACGCATACATTTTGTCATATATTTGGTACTCATCAGTGGTATAACTCCTGGGGCATCCCATGTTTTTGGAACTTGTCCCACCTCCCAGAACCAATTAATGGAGAGTACAGGGTACCAAGGTGCTGCTGCTGCTCATCACGCAGGGAAAGCTGAGCTGTGCTGTGCACGAGTTAATGAATCGCAACTTGTACACCAGGAAAGGGATGCCTGCAGCTCCCCACTGGCCATCCTGCCTGCCACCCCTGCAGGACCTGAGCATGCGCTGACTGCCCCTGCATCTGTAGTCCTGCATGGGTGGCAGCAGGGATCATCACTGCCAGGCTTGCTGGGGCTTTAGAACCTTGGATGAACAGAGTCACACTGGTGTCCTCCTCAGTGTAGTAACTGTCCCTGGACACTGTCCCTAAGATGCGTCACTGACAAGTGTGCCACAAATGGACCGTGCTCTGTGGTGCCGGTGTGCATGGAGGCCTGTGATTAGGGAGGCCACTCTTTCTCTGTTTCTTCTCTGGGATGTGGATACGTGATGCTGTGTGGGGTGGCTGTCCTAGATCAGCATGACCAGATCATTTCTGGGTCACATAATGCTCTGCCTTCCAGGAGAGTGGAGAGGAGGTGTGGCCAGGCATGGTGGTCCTGTGGCCCTGCCAGTGAGCACTGAGACCCTAGTGGGGCCTATCTGAGCCTCCCCCCCCACTGCCCATGCCAACCCCTTCCCATGTCATAACATGGGGTTGGGGTGGTGACACAGGCTGATGGACTAATGGGGAGATCAGAGCCACCCGGAGACGTAGGGAAACCCAAGTGGGGTCCCAGGGTGGGAGAACACTCATGCCCACCTCCTTGGCCCCGCAGCCCAGCTGGGCCTTGTCGGGGCCACCTCTGCCCACCTATCCGCCAGAACAGTGCCCACATGGAAAAGTGGTACTCAGGGCCCAGGGTGTGCCAGCTGTGGGCTCCTGCCGCCCTCCCTCTGGCCTTGCTTGCTGCCTGTGTGAAGCTGACAGGAAGGAGATGAACCTCAGTCCTTCATCTCAGGCTTCCCAGGTGGCTCATAAACTCTCCTGAGGACATGGCTCTTAGTAATGGATGGAACCCCTCCAGCGGGAGACTGTTGGACAGTGAACCCCGCTGGACACGCACCAGGGGCAGTGTCCTGTGCTTCCAGAGAGGGTTTGAGGACCCTTGGCATGACCACCCTATCTCACCTGGGCAGGTGTTGGGAGGAGTGGTGGGTGCACAGCCAGGGCTGCACAGGGGCTCCTGCCCCTGCTTCCAGTAGGTCCTCTAGCCTCACCTCACTCTTGGTCCTGGTGGTTGCTGAGGTTGTGGAGACCCAGAAATACATCCTTCCAAGAACGTGGCCTTTCTGCCTCAAAGGGTGAGAGCACATAGTCAGGGCCAAGCTGCTCCAGGTGGTCTGTGTCAGGGATACTTTTTGGTTCCAAGGCCAACAACTGCAGTAATCTGGTATTTGGCATGACAGTCAGCATGGTCTTCAGACCCTTTTACCTAGAGATGACTTTGTCTCATGGGGCTCTTTTTCATTAGGAAGAAAAACCTTCCCCAGAACCCCCACTCCATCCACCCCTCCAGATCATCTGTGCCCCTGTCTTCTTCCAAGTAGGATATGAAGTTGTGAATATTTAACATTTTAAGCCTCAACCGTGGAAGGTAGATTCCATCTTCAGGGAAGGAGGGGAGGGTGGATGTTCTGAGTTGGGTCTTGTAGATTGAATAGGAGTTCACTACTATAGGCAAGGGGAAGACAACACAGGCTGAGGGACTAGCATGTGAAAGACCCTGATGGCTTCTGGTGACAGAAAAGGATTGGAGAATCAGAGAATAATAACAGGAAGTTGGATGGGGTGGAGTTGGGTTCTTGAGTGACACAAATTTCCCACTATAAGCCATAATGGCTGGCCAGGCTCTCCTATTGGACATAGGAATCTTGTTTACCCCCTTGCAGTTACCCAACGTCTCCCCCAGGTTTCCATGTCCCCAGAGTGCCCAGCCCCCTGTGAATCTTCCCCAGTTGGCTGCTCTCACCTGCCTCCCACCCCCTAGGCCTGTGAAGGTCAAGGCAGAGAGGAGGGGCAGGGCCCAAGGACTGACTGGGTGCTGGCACCTGGGGTCTAACAGACTGCAGCCTTAGGCTGCTTTCTTGTTACTGGAACACATACCCAACACCCCTAATTTAGGGGAGCAAGGGGCTTGGTCTTATGGAGCTACCAGTTTTGGGGACTCAGTCTCTGATCTGTTGCTCTAGGCAGAAAGATCATGGTGGCAGGATGTGGCAGGAGGACAGCTGCTTACATCACAGAGGCCAGGGCAGAGTGGGGAACACTGAAAGGGGTGAGGCCACCATAGAGCCTTGCCCCTGAGGCCCACGCAGACACCCTAGAAGTGTGCTCTACCCACAATCTGGGGCGGTCACGGAGCCACTCAGGTGACAATCTAGCTTAACTGTACCTTCCCTGATTGAGTGCCTACTCCCCTGCCTTGTGCACTGTTTGGGAACCCTCATCTTCCACAGGGGTCAGTGACTCACATCTGTGTGGCAGATGCTCAGCAGACCCCTCTGCTGCTCACAAATCTGACACCCAAGTGGACGACTCAGTTCCCCCACCAATGACATCTGTGCACCATGAAACTGACCTAGAGGGAGGTGGAGACGGAGTTAGCAGGGCAGAGGCTCTGCAGCTGCGTGGGCTGAAAGGTCCAAGAGGGCTTTCCAAAGGAGAAGGTGACAGAGCTCTAAGGGACAAGGAGGGGCTACAGGGCAAAATCTGGGACCAATGTCCTGAGGAAGGAGCAGGGAGAAGATGGCTGTGGCTGGAGCCGAGCTAGGGGTGGGGACAACTGGTTTTGGGTTTGTGATCACTGTGAGGTTGGGTCCCACGTGAGGCTTGGTGCTGCCATAGGCCAGGCCCTGTCCAGGGTGCCAGAGCATAGGCTTTGGGGAGTCCCTTCCCTGAGGTCATGTTCTTCTGCCCTTCAGGCACCCCTGGCTTCTGGTGGCCACTCTCTGGGGACCCACACTGAGCTGGCATCTGGTAAGGGGCATTCTGACATCCTCGGGTGAAGTGTGAGTTCTCTCTCCTGTTAATGGCTCAAGCAAGAGCCTCTTCACCATCGGATTCAATTTATTCCCATCTGGGCCCTGCTGTCTCCATCAATTCAGCTAATAAAGGGAGGTGGATGGCTGTGACCTGGGCTGCTGCAGAGGCCTCTTCCGAGCTAATTAACCAGCCTGAACAATCCTTTTTAATACTTTTGTGCTTAATGCCCTAAAAGGAAAGAATAGGTGGGGATAGGGCCAGGCTGTATGTTGAGTCTGGGTCCCTCTGGATGCCCTGCCTTGGAGGGGCTGGGGAGGGGAAGAGATCCAGGCTCCAGAGCCTCATGGGCACAGCCTGCTCTGCTATTGCAGCGGGACCTTTATTATCTCAACCCAGCTTCTTGTGTGAGGTTGGTGCCTGCTGGTCAAAGAAGCAAGAGACAGCCTTCTGGGAGGCTGAGGCAGGAAGGTCACAAGTTTGAACACAGCCTGGGAAATTTAGTGGTTTGGTGAGACCTTGTCTCAAAACTTGAAGAAAGGACTAGAGATGTAGCTCTGTGGGAAGGCCCTGGCTCAGACTCCAACATCTCACAAAGGAGAAGGAGAAGAAAACAAAGAAAGAAGAATAGGAGGAGAAGGAAAAGGAGAAGGAGGAGGAAGAGGAGGAAAGAGACAGGTCGCTGCAAATGAGCGAATGCTGTTTCCCTCATGTGAGACCAAGCTCAGAGCAAAAGCTGTGAGGCTCTGCTTCACATGCAAAGCAGTTTGGCAGGAATTCATGGGTGGGTAGTGGCTCCAAGACCACCTGGAGGGTCACCTGGGGGTAAATGCAGGGCTTGGGCCAGCTCTCCTGAGCCCCATGCAGCCTGCCTGGCAGTGGTGGGCCCTGACGTCACCGTCACAGTGCCCATCTTGATGTCCTCATCTGGAAAATGGGAGTGAGGGCAGCACTCTGTTCCTGGCACCATCCTGTGCCTGAGGTGGTCCTGGTCATGTTGTGGCTCGACTTCCTGTGCAGTGGCTTAGCTCTTAAGGGGTTCATGTTTGTTAAATACATAGGTGTGTATAAGCACAGACATGACTCCCTTCTGTAGTCAGAGGGTTCACCCACACCTCCCTGCACCAGGCCCAGCTCTGGTTACTCCTTGCCATGAACTCCAGTTGGGCTCACCAGGGTCCTGCTCAGAAAGGGTTGCACTCTGAGGGACTGGTGTGCTGCTGGGCCTGGGTCCGTGCCCCCCCCCCCCACGCACACACTGGACTCATACCTATCCAGGTCACTGCCCTGTGCAAGGTCAGTGCTGGCAGCCCCACTCCCTGGGGGTGGACTTTCTGTCTACCTGCAGAAAGTGCGGCCAGCACAGACCTCTGCCGGCCAACTCCATCAGGGTCAGCCTGGCTGTGGGCAACGTTGGCGGTGGCCTTGGCCTTCCAGAAACAGTGCACAAGGAGCTGCTGACGCAGGAGGGGCCACGAGAGCTGAGCAGTTCCAGGCTAGCAAGGGGGTCTCGGCTGGCAGCTTGCAGGGGCTCACTGCAGCACCCAGCTCTCTCTTGACCTCCAGAGCTATGTGCCCATGACTCTGGGGCTGAGGGCCTCTTGGACTCAGCACAGCCCTGCTGGGCCCCTGGTGGGGCACCCTCCCTGCTAAACCTGCCCCCTCCTTTCTTAGCCCAGGCTGAAAACCTGGGGGTCACCCTCTTTTGTATGCCCACGACATCTAAACCATTGGAAAACCATCTGCAAGCTCCTTCCCTGGGTGAGGGGCCGTGGCACTCATCCAGTATGCACAGTCTCTGGGTTCCATCCTTGGCACCACACAAAAGATGAAAAGGAAAGCACAGAGAAAGCAAATGCCCCCAGCTACCCTCCCCTCCCTCCCGGGCAGACCACCCCCCCACCGCTGGCTGCACAGTGCTACCCTGCTGAGCTGTGCGGACTCTTTCTGGGCCTTGTGCTTCCCCTGCTCCCCTCTGCTCTTCCCTCCACTTCTAGCCCCACTGCCTGGCATCAGACCTAAGGTCACATCACACCTCTTTGCCCAGCAGTGGTCAGTTGAGGTGGAATGGGAGCAAAAAGCCCTTCCTGGCTAGTGTTGCCCATGCTTCCTGGGGATGCTGAAGGACCACATAGCTCCGCATCTCCTGTCGGTTCTGCCCCAGCCACACCGGCCTAAACGCACCTCACACTGTGCCATGGCTGCTGTCTATGTGTCCCACCCTCCAGCCTCCTGTGCTTGTGCACTTTGAGAGGCAACTGGATTATAGGCTCATAGCTGACTTGCTCTCAGCAGGCTGAAGCTGGTTTGCAGAGGAATTACTGAGGGCGTGGCCTGGAAAGGTTTACCTCTCTCCCCTTGTGTTCCTTTCTCGCTCTGCTTCCTGTGCACCATGCTGTGAGCACTTCTTTGCCAGACCCCTCTGCCAAAAAAAACAAGTGTCTGGTTTCATGTCTCAGTGACAAAGGTGACTAAGACTCATTGACCTCTCCAGACAACTCGGTGTCCTTCAGGTCCCACCCAAAGGCCACCTGGCCCAGTCTCTCTCACCAGCCAGAGCCTCGCACCTGTCTTCCTGGCATGCACATATGGTCACCAATCCCCATCTATGCCTGATGGAGTCAGCATCCCTGTGGGTGAAGTATCTGCCTCCCCATGAGGATGTCAGACCTGCAGCCTTGGCTTGCTCCCCGAGAGATCATCAGGTGCCCTTGGAACAGGGCTCCTTCAAACTGAGATGCACCCTAAAAGCAAAACAAATGTTCACCAGAGTTCGAAGATATAGTTTAAAAGAAGTGGAAGAGCTCATTTATAACTTTCATATTGATTACACTTTTCAATTAATCTCATGGATTCATCTTACATTTTTTACAAATATAGCTTCTAGTGAGCTACATTGATGGTGGACAGAAGGGTGCTGGGGAGTGGACAGACATAGCCTGGGCTTCCTGGGGCTCTGTGTCCCATCCCTGAAGGATGGGTGGTGGGGGTCGGGGTGGGGACGCACCTGAGGAGCTGCCCTCTCAGTGGTGCTGAGAAGGCCACCGGTGGCAGGTATGGGGCCAGTTGGGGGACAGGGTGCTGGCTACAAGGTGATGGGGTTGGCACTTGCTCTGTCATAGGATGGAGCATTGCTTGGGTACAGCAAGACTCTGAGGGCAAGCTGCCACTCAGCTACTGTTTGTTACATGTCCATGTTGCTCCGAGTCTGGGGAACAATGAGAATGAGACCCAGGGAACCTGCCCCTTGGGCTAACATCTCCGTGTGGGAGTCCTGCTGGCTCTGTCTGAGGATCAGAACGGTCTTGGCATTCCAGGGCTATGGAGGGGCACCAGGCCCAAATCTCCTTCTGTCCTTTTCCACTCTGGGACCATGGGCCAATCACTGTGGGTATTCTTCCTCATCACCTCTAGACCCTGAGCTTTCTCAGGTTAAACAAAATGAAAGGTAACATGAACTTTTAAACAAAGTACTTTCAAGCCAGCCAGGTATTTTGCCACATACCTGTAATCCCAGCTATTTGGAAGGCTGAGACAGGCGGATCTTTGCCCATTTTAGGTTGAGCCACTTAGCAAGACCTCATCTCAAAATCAAAGTAAAAAGGTCTGTGGATATAGCTCAGGGTTCCCTGGGCTCAATCCCAATACTTTACCCTGAAGGCCCTTCTTATTCATATGATTTGCTAAAACATCTAAGAATAGTTCTCTGTATTTTTTCTAAGTAAAGCAGGTAAAAAGTCACATTCAGATGACTGGGGAGCCACCTGCCCCATCCCACCACCACTCTTCATCCCTGGGAAGATGGATGCCCCTGAGCTGGGTGGCACATTCCTGGGTGCACATTGCATGCACACATTGGTGGCATAGGGTCTCCCTCTCCCACCCTCTTGCTCCCCTCACCCACCAGGAAGGCCACTCTGTGTTGTCAGGGCCTCTCTAGTCACTGCTTAGAGCTTGCTGGGATCCTCATGGTCTTATTTCCTGGTCCTCACCTCTTGGTGGCCCTTCTAGACACCAGCTTTATAGCACTGACTTGTTACCCCACTTTCAGTGCAAACTGCACAGGAGGGGGTTTTACATGCCTTGACTCTCCGTTCAGCACAGGGTCTGTGTTTCCCTCTCACCCTGCCTAGCCTACCTTGACAGCCTTGGCCTCGCTGTGCAGCCTTCCAGCCAACCACCCTTCTCCTTTGCCATGGGCTGAGGCAGGAGAGTGTGGCCCCACTGTGTGGGGGCAGATGCGAGGAGATGAGGTCTGCTCTAGCTTCTGGGCAGCCCTGTGACACAAGGTCCTGTTTTGGTTCAAGTCAAAGCCGACGGGAAGGAGGAGGAGGCTGACAACTTGCTGGCACTTACCAGCAGCTTACAGATTCCACAGGCACTGTCTCATTTCATGGTCCACTCTGCCCCAAGGAGGGTCACGTCATCTTCCTGTGCTGGGGAGACTGACTGAGGCACAGGGGGATCCAGCAGCTTCCCTGTGGCTGCACAGGCTGTGAAAAGTAGAGAGGGTATACATCAGGGCCTGGAAGTCATCGGCACATCACACTCCACTTTCAGTAGCATCTTCTGGTAACTTTGAGGCTTTTCTGCCACCCACCTTCCTCTGAGGAAGGTCTGCCCCCAAGGCAGCTGCCTGGCCTGTGCCTGTCCTGGAACTGATGCTCAAAGAACAGTTGTGAGGGAATGATATGAATGACTGACTGGTCCTGAGACAGCAGGGGTGGAAGGTTGGGGCATTCTGTAGTGTGTGTCAGAACTCCCTTCCTTTCCAGAGCAAATAGTATTCCACTGATGCACAGACTGTATTTTGCTTATCACCACTGCTCTGGGGATGGACATCAGCATGGTTTTCACCCTTCACCTCCCAGCATGAGGCTGCTATACATGTGGGCAGGCAATGACCTCCTCAATCCTTGCATTCAACTTTTTTTCAGAGTTCGCAGAAGTGGAATGGCTGGGTAGCATGGTTATACTACGAGTCTTGAGGAAGACCAGATGCTTCTCCAGGATGGTGGCAGCCTTTAACCTTTCCAACAGCAGTGCGCTAGTAGTTCTTTTTCCCTACACCTTCCAATGGCCACCACTTTCTGCTTGCTTGGAGTTTAAATTTTGCAGCCAGCCATCCAAGTGGGAGTGAGGGCCAAGAGGTCACATCTGAGTACCAACCTAGGCATGAGCAGAAGGGCAGGTTCCACTGAGGAGGAACTCAAGCAGGAGCAGCTGTGCCCAGGACAAAGGGGGGAGTGGCAGGGGGTGACATTGCAGAGGTGGGCAGGAGCCAGCCGTCCAGAGTCCTGTGGGTCGTGTTCAGAGGCCTGGGTTTATAAGAAGCTCTTGCTTGAAGAGTGTGAACTGGAGGAACTCAAGTTGGCCGGGTTCCCATTTTAAAAATGTTTTCTTTTTAATCTTATTTATTTGTTTATTTGGTAGAGGGTCTCACCACACAGCTTGGACTCAATGATTCTCCTGTCTGAGATGACAGATGTGCACCACCACTCCCAGTTTTGGTGGACAGCACAGAGTGCTGGGGCTCTGAGGCTGGCACGGCCTGCAGTATGGGGATCCATCCCGGGTCCCTGTGCATGCCAGGCAGGCACCTAGACCGCAGAGCCCTCTTCCCAGCCCAAGGGTCCCATCTCTGTTACCTCTCACTGGTTCTCAGCTGGTTGCCTGGTTATGCACCACTGTGGAAGGAAGGTTTGCTTGGGGCTTTGCCCTGCTCCCAGTGTGGGAGCTTGGGATTTGGGGAGAGCTCACAGGGCAGCTCCTCAGGCCTCACAGGATGTCAGGAGGCTGCTCCTGGTGGCACCTGGTACATCCTGGAAGTCAGAAGGGGAAGCCATCTGTCTAGCTAAGGCTGCATCCAGGCTGGTTGCAGGTCACCCTAGCTGCGCTCCGTGGGTCACAGGGTTGCAGGGCCCCCTGGACAAAGGGAGTGGAGACACACTTCCTGGGGGCTGGACTGGGGCTGCCCACAGAGGGGGGCGTGGGATGGGACTCAGCCATCTGTCCAAGCTGGATAGAGGCGAAGATGGGTGGGAACAGTGGTTCTTTAGGGGACACTGGGGTGTTGGGCACAGACTGGTGGCAGAATCAGAGTGGACAGAGAGGTGTGAGAGGCGGGACCAACAGGATCTGGCAACTGTATAGATGGACGGGATGGGGGGGGTGGCTGGAGAGACTCCAAGTCTCACTGTCTTAACTAAATCTTTTATTTTCAGGTTCTCTGATGTCCAGTGTCCCCTGGAGCCCACATCACTACACATCCCTCTGTGGGCTCTCACTGCCTGCCATGGTTACCCCAGGGCCGGGTAGCACCAGCAAGCAGGGACAGTCCTCTGTCCCAGAGCCTGTTAAAGTACCCTGGCATGGCAATCCTCAGCCTGCTTCCCGTGGAAGCCACCTTAAGTGCCCTCACCTAGTGCTCCCTCCTCCTGCCTCCTGCCCAGCCCTGGCATCTCTGCCTGTGGTCATGTGTGCCACTGTGTACCCCTCTTCCTGGAAAGAGTGAGGAATAATCCTTTACAGCAGTCACCCCCCACACCTGTCAGCCTCTCCTTGCATGGGTGATAATGAGACCCACGTTGCAGAACACACTGCAATCAAGATGCCCTACCTGTGCCTGTGTGGCAGGGGACAGCCTCCTCCCTCTGCTGCCTCCTTTGGTTATGTGGGCTGGAAGAGAAGGGGCAGAGAAAGCCCATGAGGGTGGGGCTGGGTCTACACCACCTCACCCTTGCACCTGTGCATTCCTCTGGTGAGGGAGGGTTCCCATGGCAACTAGTGAGTGGCAACAGCCAATCCCCTTCTCTAACAGGTGGATTCAGCTGAGAATCAAAGGATGGCAGGGGGATAAATGGGTTGTTCTCTGGATTAAAATGATATTGCTACAGTTATAGCTACATTAAAAAGCATTGCAGAAAAAAACAGCTGCCCCACATTCTCCCTCCTCTAACACAATTGCCTCTTTCCAGGACCCGTCTTTGGATTCATGGGCTCTGTGGACATTTTCATTTTCCTCTACTACACCCACAATGTACCCGGTGTTCGGGGCTGGCTTTGGGCAGGGCTGGATGGTAAACCTTACCAACAGCCCACGAGGAGGTTTCCATTGGCTCGGGATCTCCTTGCTGGGACTTCTGACAGTGGACTGGAAGAGGGAGCACAGTGGGTTTCCCTGCAGCTGTTGAGCCTAACCAGCTGGCTGGGCAAAGCCCAGACTCGGGGCCAGGTCTCGCATGCCATGAGAGATCACACCATGGCCGGGCTGCCAGGTCCAAGGGAGGGTGGCAGGGGCGCAGCCAAGTCCAGCAGCCAAGCCACTGCGGGGAGCAGGCTGGGCGAGCAGGCAGCCAGGCCGGGCAGGAACAGATCCAGGGCAGCTGACAGCCAGCTGCTCTGGGTTCTATTTAGCACCTACTGCCAGGGGCAGCAGGGGCACTGGGGCACCCTGGGCCAAGGTGCCATACGCTGCCTAAGTGGTGCCTGGCACTGGGCATGTGGACATTATTTTAAAATGTTTCAATTAGGAAAAAAGAGAGGAAGGGGAAGATGTTAAGGGCTAACAGAGACTTAAACCCAGCAAGCGAATGCAGCACACCAACCTTATTTGCATTCTGATTCCAACAAACCAACATTAAGAAGAGAGTGAAAGACATCTGGGAACATTCAAACATGGGCTGAGAATTAAAAGATATTAAAGAATTATTAATTTTGTTGGGTGTGATGATCTCATGATTAGATTTTTTTTAAAGCTCCTTATCTGCTAGAGACACAAATTGAAATATTTATGATAAAATGATCCGATGATATGTGAGATTTGCTTTAAAAATTCTTTAAAAACTAAGTGTGTGTGTGTGTGTGTGTGTGTGTGTTGGGGATGGAATAATACTGGGTGTGAGCTGCTAACTCCCGGAGCTGGGGGCTGGCACGCTGGCTCCCTCGTTATTCCACTCAGTCTACTTTTGTGCGAGTTGACATGTTCCATAATAAAGCACTGAAAGGTGCTTCCACCAATGTATTCTTTCTGCACTCCTCCTTTTGCATTGTTTCCTGAGGATGAATTCCCTGCGGTGGGATTACAGGATCCAGGAGTTTTCACGCTTTTTTTCCTGGCTCTGGACAGGCTGCTTGTCAGTCACAGGGCAGCTCTGCTGGCCCTTGTTCCATTTCCAACTTTCACTAATTTAGGAGGTGTGAAATTTCCATTGTCTTCTCTTTCCAGCTCCTTGATTGCAGGGGTTGGGTGTGGAATGTCGGCCCCTGGTTAGCGCTGGCTAACGGGGTCTCCTGGCCTGATGCACACGTACCCAGGGGATCTTTCTGTTTGGAAAAATGCTGTCATTGACGGATGATGTTGACCCTTAGCCCTTTGGATACAGATGTTTCTCTTTTTTTCTCCCTCTTCATGTCCAGAGAGTTTTCACATTTTACATTCTTAACTGTAGGTCCTGTTTACTTTTTAAATTTTCACTTCCAAGATGGGTGTTAATCCTTCCAAGCATCTGCCCAAGTGTCACCGGTGTTCCTTTAAGTTCCCTGGGATTGAATTTCTGAAGTTTAACTGAGTCTGTGCAGCAGAGGAGAGATTCTGCTTTTCTTTTCAGAACTGTTCTCCAGCTATCTCAGCAACATTCTGCAAGTTATTTTTTTCCGTCACTGTTATTTATTCTTGATGGTTTGTGAATGATTCACTCCTCATGTAGCTGTAAGTCCTCTCCAGGCTTGTCTCTACTTTTGTGTGCAAACATATCCTGCTTCACTCCCAATTTCTCTAGACTCTACCCTGATCCTCGACGACCCTGACATCTGCACCCAGGACCTTTGCCTGCCCCAGTACCTTAACATGGAAGGAGGAAGCAGACCTGACTTTCCATGTTGCTGCCAGCTGTGGGCTGTGAACACACCCCTCTCCCTCCCCTCTCCCTCCCCCTCTCTCTGTCCCTCTCCTTGTCCCTGTCACTCTCCCTCTCCTTCTTCCTCTCCCTGTTCTTCTCCCTACCCCTGTCCTTGTCCCTGTCCCTGCCCCTGTCCCTCTCCAAGGCCCAGGGCCTTTGTGAGACTACCAACCAGCACAAATACCTGAACTTCATATGTGCACTTGCTGTTTGGGCTCTGGGATTTAAAATGTCCTTGGGGTGGTAGTTTGTGGGTTAGCCTTGGAAGAGTTAAGACCTCTCTTCTGCGGTGGGTTTGGTCATCATTCTCCTCAGCAGGACCCCAGTGAGGCTTCCTACCAACCCTCAGAGCCTGGGGGCATGGAACCTGCAGGGTGAGAGCAGAGAGACACCTTGTCCCTGTGCATGGCTCATCTGTGGCCGTTTCCATGGTTACTGCCTGGGGATGAGATCACCTTGCTCACAGGCCTGAGCACCAGGCACTCTGCCAAGGAGGCAGGCGGACACACAGTGATCGGCTGGCCATGGGCACAGTTGGGGTAGCCCTGGTGTCACTCCTGGGCAGCAGGGTAGGGCTACAGGGCAGAGGCAAGGGGGAATGGGGGTGCAGATCAACTTGTCCAGCTAGGGTCATGGAGAACATTGCTTCTAGTTCTCTGGAGGTACACAGCAAGACGTGCAAGACCATTAGAAAGACCCGGCGAGAATACAGTGGTGGGCCAGGGCCAGGTAAGGACGCAGGCTTGACACCTGAGAGAGGAAGGAAGAGCTGCATGGGGGGCACTTTGGCCATGCTGGGCTGGGCGCTCCAGAGCTCAGGACACGCACACAGGAGCACCTTGGTCCCACAGTGTCAAGGAAGCACCAGCACCTCTGTGTGAGGTTGCAGCAGATCCCACAGGCACTGGAGCCAGGCCATGTCCCTCTGAGCCCATCTCTTGTGCTGAGTGGCCCTGGAACTCCTGGCCCTGCCCTGCCCTGCCCTGCCAAGCAGTGCAGCCCAAGCAGCCAGAAAAGGGCTGCCATTTGTGCCCAGGTAGGCATCACCACTCTAGAGCTCCTACCTTCTGAGGCCAAGGCCGAGAGCCCAGTCCTGCTAAGGGATCCTGGTGGCCATGCTGAGCTCTTTGCAAGGCAGGCTGTGGATGGGCAGCTGAGAGAAATAGCACAGCTGGGGCACAGGGTCATTTAAGAGGGTGACAGCCAGCAGGGAGATAGGAGGCTGTGGGGGCCTTCTGAGGGCACTTCCATGGCTTATACCACAGGGACAGAGCTTTCCTGGTGTGCTGGGCTGAGGGCTGGAGTGATGGGGATCTGGAGAAGAGGGAGAGAAGTACAAGTTTGGGAACCAGGGAAGGGAGAGAGCAAGGCAGGTAGGATGGCTGGGGTGCTGGGGGCACTGAAGCCTTTAGGAGGAGAGAAGGCACTCCAGGGGAACAGCTAAGGGACTGAGGTTGTCCCCTCTAAGGAGCCTGAGCAGTGTGCTGCATCTCCTGAGGTCCCCAAAAGGCAGATTCAGCCTGGTCCTCTGTGGGGCAGACACAATGCCCCTCTTCGCTCTGCTCAGAGCTCTGCACTTCCTGTTCCCTCTCCTGGTCTGCTTCCTACCTGGTCCCGAGCTCTTCTTTCTGGTTTTAAATATTTGCAACAGACACAGGTTTCTTTGTCCAACCTCAGCCTCTCCTTGTCCTGGCAATGGTATTTCACTTCCTGTCCCTTCCTACCACACTATATCCACTCTCGGAGGGTGAGGACCCTGTTGCTTGCTCAGGACTACAGCTGCAGTCCCTAAAGCACATCCAGAACACAGGAGATGTCAGGTGGATATTTGTTGGAGGACTGACTGCCCCAGGTCCTGTGGAGGCAGGGTGATGTTGCCTTGCCTAATTTTCAGTGAGGATGCAGAGGTTTTGGCCCCAGGTGACTCCAGAAGGCAGGGGCCATGACTCTGGGGTGGCCTCCTTTGCTCCCTGGCTGGGTAGCCTGACACTGATGCCACGTGAGGTCTCAGACGTACAGGTCGCCTGCTCTGCCCGCAGCTGCCCTGCTGACATCGGCAGCAGCACAGGAGGCTGGAGCTGAAGGCCACTCTACAGGGGCTGATGTGTGGTGAGGGATTTAGGGGACGCTGCTAGCTCAAAATGAAAAGCAATTCAGTTCCATCCCAGGGTGGCGAGAGAGCCCTGCTAAGTGGGTCTGGAGCAGTGATCAGCGTTGCAAATCTATTAGCCCACGCTCGGCATCTGGGGCTGTTGCGCGTGAGTCATCGGGGGTGGGGAGCCAGGCAGTGGCAGCCGCCGGCAGGCTGCACATCAATTACTTCCTCTCCGTTTAATTAAGACATAAAACATCACCCAGCATGTTGGCAAGAGAGGCTGGACACCTGGGGCCAAGGGAGCCCTGTAGGTGAACCCCATAACCAGGACACCACTGGGCTCTGAAGGCACCAAGGGGCCAGCACGGCTATTTTCCTGCCCAGAATCCAGTATCCCTGATAGATGCCCATCTGCTTCCACCCTGCTCAGGCCACGCAGGATGGGACAGTGGTCTGGGGCCCACTCTGGCAGCCTGAGTTCAGACTGTTTCACTGTGCAACCTCAGCCCAGCTCTTAGCCTCTCTGTGCATTACTTTCTCCATCCACACCCAGAGGCTAGGAAGAGTACCCACAGCACAGCAATACTGCGGCATTACATGGGTTAACACAGGCAGAGCCCGAGGGCCAGGATAGCCACAGCGACTGTACGACATGCTGGGATGTCCTGCTCCCTGCTGCCCTATCTCAGCAGCCTGTCCTTTGACAACGCGTTCAGCTGTCGTTCCGCGCCCATGCACCCAGCACCTGTGCCATGATGGGCAACTTGTTGAATATGGGGCAGCCCTGCCCAGGGCACTGTGACTGCTCCCCCAGCCTCCAAGCCCAGAACAAGCACTTCTGCCAGAGCCCAAAAAGTCAAGCATACCTTTCTTCCTTCTGCCTTACCCTCTTCAAATCGGAAGCACTGACTGAGTCCACAGGTGTGGGTATCAAAGCTGCTAAGGTGCAGAGGCAGAGCCTGAGCTCTGGGCTCCGGTCTATGGACCAACAATAAATTCTACTGGTTTCAGCTTCTTTGAGCTGGTTTTTTTTTTTTTTTTTTTTTTGTTTGTTTGTTTGGTTTTTTTTTGGAGTTGAGCACATCCCATACAAATGTAGCAATGTTTCCACCTACACTTTGAGCTTGCATAAACACTCAGGACATACACTTGTACAATCACCCAGTGTGACTCTCTGCCCTACAGACCTGCACAGGAGTGAGAGAAGCAGGGTAGGCTGAGCTCTGGCCAAACATGTGGCAGAGACTGTGCTATCAGAATGTCCTCACCAAAACCCACAGCAGGATGTGTCCCCACCACAGCCTGCCAGCTGGCTTGCCAGATGGGCCCTGGGAGACGAGTTGGTCAGGTAAAAGCCCACAGCAGGGGAAGCCCAAGGGCAGGGCTCACAGTGCCCGACACATGGGTGCATGAAGGGGAGGTGGGCATGGCAGTGACAACTGGTTAAGGTAGCAGCAATCTGGCATCCTGACTTTGCTCTATAAATGGGGACTTGAACCTTCATCCTCTGTGTGTCTTACCATGGCTCGTGTCACCTAGGCTATTATTTATTTCATATGTTCTCTCAACTCAGCTGCCTTCTGAAAACCTAAACAAATGTATCTGTCAATTCTGACAAAAAAAAAAAAAAAAAAAAAAAAAAAAAACC
>PVJA010001403.1:59936-84771 GCA_004027025.1 Myocastor coypus | reverse complement strand
CTAGACTTCCTTGTGAGACAGGAAGTGCCGAGGAGGAGGTCTGCGTCCATATGAGGTGATGCCTCGTTTATTGCTGAATCCTCCCTCCACAAAGGAGACACTGACAAGAGCTTCTGTGAGGCTCAGAGAAAGAAACAAACAACAAACAAGCAAGGTGCTGTGGGAAGCATAGTTTGGCTCCTGGAAAGTGCACGGAGAGAAGAGGTAATTCTGAAAGAGGAGGTCAAGAGACCGGAGGAGGGAAGAGATCTGAGCACCCATCTCCTGTCACCTTGCAGCTCTGCCTAGCCAGGGGCAGATGGGCCATTGAGGAGTGGCCCCTCTTTGATCCTTCTTGTCTTGGGTAGGGGCTACCACCAGATAGGAAGAAGTGGCCCATGGGCATCATGGACAGGGAGAACAAGTCTGACCCCAGGACATCTGATCCTTGGATAGTGCCCTTGGAAAAACCACATCTAGTGCTAACGACTCTTCCCATCTTCTCAGCCCCTACTTGGAAATGCCCACAGACGGGGTTAGAAAGAAGATCAGGTTGGAGGGGTTAGAGGACCTTGGGTTTCAGGATATCAGCCCAGGAGAAATTTTAGATTAGATGGTTACATGTACAATTTGAGATCAGAAAAGCTGGTCACAGGCACCAGGGCATGTGTGTATGTGTTGGAGAGCAGCTGGGGAGAGGTTACTAGGAAATGTCCTTGGAAAACCAACAGCATTTGCCACACGTGTGTGTTAATCAGCTAAGGAGCAGGAGAGCAGGGCAAGGCCATTCACTAGGTACTTGCTCTCCTAGCTGCCAGTCTCTATTTACTGTGCTCTTTGTGGTTTGAAGAGTTTTCTTTGATCATAAAGGAAAAAGCATTCCAGGGCCATGGCTAATTTCACATGGGGTTCTCATGGGCAGTCAAGAGCAACACAAGGCCCCCAGTTATGACTATTTTGGGATCATTTGTGTTGCAGGGAAGTCCTGGATAATGTAATGGTACAAGAAACTGAAATGGGTGGCACAATGGTGGTAAACAGATACATTTACCATTAATTAATTTGGGTACACTTACATCCCCCTCAATAAATAGAAAATTAATTATACTTAAGAGGTTTCTGTAAGCAGCTGAACAGAAGATAAATATACACAGCAAATAGCTTTCCTAGAGATACAAACAGCCATTTAGAAAACCACGACCAACACGGAGACATGCCACTCATAGCCACAGATGGAAGGACTTGCTGCTGCCTCCACAGGACTTCAGTTAGCAGATAGCCTTCTTGTGGTGGCTTTGGGGACAGAGAGTCACCCAGGGAGAGATACCCTTCCAATGGCTAAGGGAGACAAGCAGGAGTCAGCATTCAGCTGGACAATCCCAACCGGTCACCTTAGCTCCAGCATTAGCGTCTGTGTGTCACTGATTTATCATTTCATTATTATTGCTATTGTTGTTGCTATTTTGATGCTAAGCTGTTCTTCCAGGCTATTTGTGATTCTTTAAAATGATTTTTTTTTTTTTGGCTGTGACTCTGGGTTGTGTTCTGATGCTCCAGCTGTAACCTACTGATGGGGTCAGCCAGTGTGGTCAGAGTGGCACAAACTCCTCCTCTGACCTTGAACTTTCTCCATGCCTTCCAGAGTCTATTCCTTCTCTTCCATGGCACTGACTCTGAGAGAACTGAGTGTCATGATAATGCCACGGAAAGCATTCCACTTACACTTACAATAGAGAGTTTACAACAGCTCAGAACAAAACCTTCCACTGTTTTCATGAAGAAAAGTAAAAGCACAAGAGGGTCCTACAGCAGTTCAGGAAAGTGGGCCATCACAGGCTAGAGTCACGTTGAGGTTGCTTAATTTCAGATGTTGATCTGACAGGTCAAGGGTGACCCAGATGGCTAGGGAACCCTCATCTCTGCATGTTGTGTCTTCAAGGGCATCCTTGGGAGAGATTGGCACTTGAGTATTGGATTAAGTGAGATGCCTCCTCACCAGTGTGGGAAGCACCATCCATCCGATCCCGAGAGTCCAGAGAGAACAAAACTCCTTCAGACGCTCTCCCTCTTCCTTAGGTGCATGTGCATACTCTCACACTCTCTTTTTTCATCGCTTTCCCTACCCTTCCTTCCTCCTTCCTTTTCCTTCTGCTCTTGGGCAGAGGTAGTCAAGGCATATGGTGGGATTTTGGAGCTCCTAGAATTGTATGATCCAATTCCCAGTATGAATCTATGTATCTATCTGCCTATCTATCTATCTAATATCTCCTATTGTCCTATTGATTGTGTTTTTCGAGAGAGCCATGACCTGTGCTAAAACCTCTTTCTATGCTACTTCCATAACAATAATGGAAATGTTCAATTTTATTTTTAAAGGAACCATTCCACTTGAAGATAGGAAAAGACCTCTTGGGGATCTGAACCTGAGAAGTGCCCCAGGGGCACAGAGTGAACAAAAGGCTGCTGGGCAGGCTGGAGGGTTTTGCAGATTGATAGCACTCTGAGCACTCGTGGGGTGGACAGGCATGTAGACACCAGAGATGGCCTTGAAAGGGGAGTAACCCTGGACCGAGGAAGAAGCAACACGCGAATTTCAGGAATCTCCAGAAGCTATTATTTAATCTTTCTCCCTAACACTCTCAGAGAGATAAAGACTATAACTTCACCCATAAAGCAGAGACAGCAGGTTATGAAAAGGAACTGAATAGGGTTTGTGGAAGTGAAATATATAGCATTTCATGTAAAAGATTAATAGATTGAGTCATTGTGGAGCAGAACAATGCAGCACGAAGAACACATGGGTGAAAGAAGGGAGATGCTGGTATGTCAGGGGGATTTCAACTATTAGCAGGGGCTCCTGAATTTAAAAAGCCAGTCTAAAAAAAGAAGAAATTTAAAAAAAAAAATAGGACCAAAAACTTCTAGAATAGAGAGAATAAATTAATCTTCAAGTTGAAGCCACACAGTGTATCAAAGAGGAAGTCGCCATAAGTCAAAGTGATTGGGCACACACTGCGATAAAATTTCATTACACCAATGATAAAAGAATGGACCCTGAGTTACCAGCAAAATCCCTAGTATCCACACGCAACGGGGCTCAGATGAAATCAGCACAACTGAGGGCAAGGAGATAATGAAGTGGTATCTCGACCTGCTGGACAGAGTAACTCTGGGCCTCCAGTTCTCCAGCTGGCTGCACTGTCAACAGAGGCTGATAAGGAGGCAAAGAAATCCTCAGCTATCAGTGTACTCCAGAATGGCTCAAACATCCTCAAACACCTTCCTGGAAAAAATAACCAGAGAAGGTACTGAAGTCAACAGGAGGAATCCAGGGCAGGCCATGGAGGACCACAGACAGCTGCTGACAGAGACACACGTTAAAGATATTGAGTTTACAGAGCATTGATTAAAATAGTCCAGGGACATGTAAGAATTGCTGAGAGGGATAAAATAATGCCAAGAAACTCGTCTCCACTGAGAGATAATAATGGTATCGACTCACTCAATTAAAAGTGGCAAATGTGAATGGATTAAATAAATCTAGGCAAAGATAAAGATTGATTGACAGGGAAATATTAATAAAAAGAAAGAATATCACGTTAGCATAGGATAAAATAGAATTCAAGGCAAAAAAAGTTAAAAGAGTCAAAATCTGACTGGGGGTGTAGCTGGGCGGGAGAGTGCTTGCCTAGCAAGCCACGGCTCAACCCTCAGCAATCGGAAGACAAACAGTTAAAAGAATCAGCCTCTGCCTGGACAGAGACACTGGGAGGGTGGAGAGCACAGAGATTAATGAAAGCAGAGTTCTATTTAGAGAGAGTCTGCCAGGCCAGCCTGGAGCAACTAACAGGAGGTGCAGAGGTCCCCGAGGACCAGCGAAGGCCTGGGACAGGTTGCAGGGGTGGCAGAACCAATGTGGTGACAGTGGAGAGTGAGCCGTGGGGACAAGGACTGAGCTCAGCACCCCTCCACTAGACTCCGGGCTCCAGGGCAGCAGCCTGGGAAAGCACTGAGGTCAGTGTCCATCTGAGCACCCAGCAGGGCAGAGAAGGGCAGGCCTGGACTGGGAAGGGGGAAGTCCTGGTGATCTACGGAGGAAACAAACAGTCCCCAAGAAAACTTGTCATGCACAGGCCTCCATGTGCGCGGAAGTAAACTTCAACCTTTAAGCAAGTCAAGTCAAAAGGTGGATCAGTCTGCGCAGCGCTCTTGCGAACAGATCCCACAGACACAGTGAGGAGCTCCAGAGACCTTGACTCTGAGATCTGATGGATCTTGCTACCCCAGCAGAAGCAGAGTTTCTGTAGTGGTTCCCCAGGCCATTGAGCTGGCCAAAGAAGGAGAGGCTTCTGGGGCTTTGTGTTTTGGAGGGGATGGGGGGAATGATGTGAACACTAGAATTGAAAATATGAGCATGCATTAACAATTTATGGATAGCCACTACTGAGCAGAAACAAAAGGCACAGCTTTTAAAGAAGTAGAACAGGAAGGTGAAATGGTGTAGAGCAATCCAGCACCTCAGGAGGGCAAAAAAAAAAGCAGCACGGACACAGGCACAGGAAACATGAGAAGGGAAGAATAAATCTGAAAGGATTATACTCACTTGTTAAAAGAGTCTTACATTGGATTGAAACATAGCATAGGGCCACACCTAACTAACAAAAGACACCCAAAACGTGAGGGAGAAACAGGGAAATGATAATAGTAGAAAAAATGCAGCAGGGCCAGCCATATAGCTCAGAGATCTAAAGCGCCTGCTTAGGCAAGCTTAGACCTGCAGGGCCCGTGGTTCTATCCCCAGCACCACATGTGGTGCCAGCCCCACCCCCAGTGCAGTCTGAGTTGGCCATAATACAAAAGAGAAAGAAGGAAAGAAAGAAAGAAGGAAAGCAAGCAAGCAAGCATTTTAAAAAGAAAAAAGTAGCAAACAGATGTTGACAAAATCAAAAGTAGAGAAAAACTATGTGTGGAACTATAGTTCAGGGTGCAAGTATTAAAAATGACAGAGCAGAATCCTTAATTTTGGTAACAAGTGCCTTCCCCCAAGAATACATTGTTTCCACTTGCTTGAAATGCAGTCTCTAGGTACTGATATAGAAACCCACCAGAAATATAGGGGGATGCAAAAATCCAACCCTCGGGAAAGTACAGATGGAGTAGAATGACAGTCAGGAAAGGACAAAACGTCTCAATAACACAGCAACAGCTACGGATCCAGACATCACATCAGCCTTCCCACCTGCCCATGTGCAGAGTGGGGCCATGGCTCAGAGTATCATCTTCTCTGAAATGGAACAGCAACAGGGAGAGAAAGTTCCAAGACTGACAGTGCCAGGCACAGAGCGTGGTGACTGATTCCTGCCTCTGCTGCTGCCCCTCCCAAAGTAAAGCAAGACAGGGGCTTGTCATCGCCCCCAGCTTCAATGCGGGCCACACCGTCCTGTGGATCCTGGCGGCTGGGCTTCCCTCTGCCCTAGAGCCCCCCTGCCCACCCACTCTGTCTCCAGGGGCACCAGCTCCCATTCCCTTCTAACCCCTACCTTCTCCTAGCCAGCACCCTACTCAATTGTTTGTCATCTGTGGGGTACACAGATGCTAGATCAACCCGATTTGAGCCTTAGGAGGTGAGCCCTGACCTTGGTGCTGTCCTGTCTGTCCTGTAGAGTCCTCCCTGAGAAAATCTTACCCTTGCAACCCCTGCAGGGTATACTTCAGCACCTCCTCTCTGGGTGAGAGTAGGGGGTGGCAGCTGCCACTGCTGAGGGGCCAGAGTACCCTCGAGTGGCTCCTTCTTGTACTGGACTTCCAGGACCCTGCCCCCTGCTACAGTGCAAAATAGACACAGGAGAACTTGGCCTTTGAAGGGGACAAACAGATTTTATCTGGAGGGGTCAGGTTAGGGGTCCGATTGGGTGGGGTCAGAGCGTTGGTCTGCCATGGACAGAGGACCCACTGTCCTGCCATCCCTCCTGGGTATCCATTAGGCCGCTATCCCTGCTACACTCCACTTCTTTTTGTTTCTGGTACTAGGGATTAAACACAGAGCCTTTGCACTGAGCTATGCCCTCAGCTCCATTTTTATGTTTTATTTTGAGACAAGGTCTCACTAAGTTGCCCAGATTGGGCTTGAACTTGATACCCTCTTGCTTCGGTCTCCCAGGGTGCTGGGACGTAAGTCATGTGCTGTTCCATGAGGCTTATAACCCCACTGCTTCAGTGTGGGGTCAGAGTGTCAGAATTTTCACCATGACAGATCTTACTATGTTGACCTCTAAATTCCCCATTTTGTCTCCCAACAATACAGATGAATGCTTTATTTTCATAGTTTAGGAAGTGCAGCTGGTTCAGCTTCTGTATTTCACCAGATTGCTTGATGAATGTCAAAACTTTATTTTTTACTAGTGAGTAAGAACTCTACACTGTCCAGCTTCCTGATCTGGCTTCTGCCGGTGATTCCTGTCTCTCCTGGTGATCTGCCCTGGGACAGACACTAGATGGTCCCACTGTCTGGGTGGGGCTCCATCTCTCGCACTGGTCCTGGTGCCTGACCTCCCTGATCTCCACCACCTTTCCTTTCCATGGACCCTTCCCCTCACTGCTCCACTCTTCAGTGCTGAGACAACCAAATGGGGAGACTGTGAGTGGAGCCTGCAGCCTGCTAGGAGCCTCAGCTTTCTGACATCTGAGCGAAGTTGAGGGAATGGTCGTAGCTTCAGTGGTGTGGTGGAGGAGGGACACAGTGCAGAGGTGGAGGGTAGGTGGCAGGGGCTTTGGCCAGAGGGTGCAGCATCCGGAAGCTGCCTTGTAACTGTGCCTTCAGACTCACAGGAACAGGACATTAGCAGGTCTGAACGGAAGGAAGTGGGCAGAGCTTCAGGGAACAGCTGAGCCGCTGATGAGGAGGCACCCTGGGCACGTTCTCAGGCAAAATACGCCACAGGGAAGACACGTGGGTGTGTCCACTTGGTTTTGCAGGGGCCAGGCAGGAGCCCAACTCCGCTGGCCCAGAAAGGTGTGAAGTCCTTGGGAATCCTCTAGAAGGTGTGGGAAAATCAGACACAGTGGAAGTGTTCAGCCTGGGATGAAGCAAAGCCTGCAGCTCTGCAGGATCTTCCTGGGGCTGATTGGGAGAATTACCCACCTCGTCTAAATTCCACAGGCATGAACGTTTGCCATATTTGCTTCCTCTTTCTTTCTCTCCATATCCTCCACACCCATGCATTCTGCTAAGCCACTGGAAAAAAAATTAGAGATGTTAGAGATATCATGACACTCCACAAGGTATTGCCAAAAAATGATGTTCACTTACATTTGCACATACCGTTATCTCAGCTGCAAAAATTACCAACTCTATAATATTGTCCAATATTATTATATTTCATATCCAGGCTTACAAAACTATGCTTTAAAACAACTATTCTTAGAATATATTTTATAGCTTTTTTTTTTAAAGGCCAGTATTAATCAATAATGATGTATGGCTAGGCGTGGTGGTGCATGCCTGTAATTCCAGCGCTTGGGAGGCTGAAGCAGTGCAAGTCTGAGACCAGCCTGGGCTACAAAAGTGAGCTCAAGGCCAGCCTGAACTGCATAATCAGACCCTATCTGAAAAAGACAAAAAAAATCAATAATGATGTATTATGATCCGTTGGTATACTTTTTTGTTTTTGTTAAAGAATAAAATAGACATTGTGATTCTGTTTTAATTTAGATTGATCTACACATATTTCCTTTTCTACCTTCTATGGAAGAATGGTGTGTAGAAAATAAAATGAATCAATCTTAAGTCTATGAAACAGTTCAATGAATATTTTTATTTATGTATAATTCACTTACCATAAAATTTATCTGGTAAAGTATACACTTCAGTGGTTTTTATAAATTCACAAGCTCACATAGTATTACCACAATTTCATTATGGAATGTTTTCATATTTTTAAAAAGCATACCTAAGAGCAAGCTGTCTTCATTACCCCCCTCTCAAACCATTTTGTTGCTCTCGTGTGGTCTATTGTCAACTTTCTACATAAATACATGGCATGTGTCTAGATGCCCCCCAAACACCTCATGGAGTCATAGGGAGGGCTTTTTCAGAGGTGGCTGGATCTAGAAGGCACGATGTTAGAGTTAGTTCATGGTGCAGTACTGAGATGAAGGGCACTGGTATTGTGGGTATGAGTGCTACCTGCCCTATGCCTGGATAAGACATCAGGGATGGAAAGAGCTGCGGTTATTCCTTGTGGTGTTCTTACCTTCTAACCTCCATGAACTGTTCTCCTCTGTGAAGCCACTCTTCTTTGGAGCCAGCTGGCTATGGACTGAAACATCTACAAATTATGAGCTAAATAAACCTTTCCTCCTTTAACTTTGGGTGTTGGGCATTTTGTTTCAGCAAGAGAAAAGTACCTATCACATGGCTTCTCCCACTCAGCACAATATTTTCAGTGTTGGTCCGTGTTGTAGCATGGACCAGATTTCACTCAAGGATCTGGTGAGTAGTGTTCTATTCTGTAGGTACACAGCATATGTCTGTTCACTCATTGATATTTGGGTTATTTCATAATCCAGTGCTGCTATCTATACTCATGTAAGCTATCTTGTATGTACTCATGTCATTTTCTTTTTTATTAGTGTATTTAATAATGCGAAATGAGTTGGCTTAGTTTGGGAAACCAGAAAATGCACTTAGCATAATTCAGTTATTTCTAGTTCCATTACCATCCCTCTCTTCCCCTTCCTCCTGGTCCTCTTTTCCTTGGCCAAAAATCTACCTTCTAATTTCCTGTCATTTCTCCTTTATTCTATGAATTTATTGATTTGTTTTTAAACTTCTTACATATGAGTGTAGAGATTAGAAAGTAGCATCTTAAAGAAGTGAAGAACAATAAACAAAGTGTAGGGTGGGTTGTAATCTGTTACTTAGGGATCTTAGAAGACTAGGATCTAAAAAAGGTGTAACAGCTTAATCCTGATTGATATCTCCACCCTTACTTAAGACGTCGGTGATCTCCTCTCCTCCCTGTAAATCTTCTATTGTGTGACCTAAATAAAAAGGAGATGCTTCTAGAGTTCTGGGCTCACTTGGAGAGAGACAGATCTCAGTGAGTCCTCTGAGCTACCTTCATCCAGTCTTCTCGTCGTTTCTTTCTACGCCGACAGAGCATTACAACATATGAGAAATCATGCAATATTTGGCTTTCCGAGTTGTCTTAGTTACTCTTCTATCGTTGCTAGGACAAATACCCGACACTCAAAATGAAGGAAGGAGAGGTTTATTTAGCTCACAGTTACTGGAGGTTTCAGTCCCTATTCGGCTAGCCCAACACTGAGTGGAACAGGGCAGACAGCATCCAGTTCATGGCGGTGGAACAGCAACAATATGGTGGCAGAGGCAGCCAATCAATCAGGGCAGCTGAGCAACAGCTTAATCTATCTCGTTGTCACTCTTTATATTACATTCAGGCTCTCTGCCTTAGGATATCCACCCTAGACCACACCCATAGTGCCAGCCATACTCAGACTGATAATCCCATCAGTACTAAAATGCAATCCCAGGGATCATGAACCAAGTCTCAATCTATAGAAGCCATGCCCCATGATTGCATGAGGCTTTTGGGGGACAACTAGACATAAACCATAACATTCTGGCCCTGGAACCCCAAAGTCATATATATATATATATATATATATATATATATATATATATATATATCCCTTTGTACAAAAGACATTTTAGTCCATCTGGAAGAGTTGCCAAAGTCCCAACAGTTTCAGCATTGCTGAAAAGTCCAAATCCCAAGTCTCCTCTAAGATCCAAAGCAAACTCTCATCTTTGAGCCCCTGTACAATAGAAAGTTAAACATATCCAACATTCAAAGGCGCAAGATAAACATTATGATTCCAAAAGTTACAAACAACAGGGGAATACAAAACACTGGGACAAACACAAGCCCAAAATCCAGCAGGGTAAACATTAAATCCCATAGTTCCAACTGGAGCATCCAAAGCAGTCTGCACTGAGTTGTGGGCTCCATGCAGCTCTGTCCCTAAGGCAGTCTTGGTGGTAGTTTCCATGGCTTCTCTCTTAGGCCAGCTTTGTTCCCTCTTTGCATGATCCATGTTCCTGGCTTTTCCAAACTTCTGGGGTTTCCACTGAACAGGCTTCTCACACACAGCTTTACACACTGTCCTCTCAGGGGCACACTGCCTGACCTCCCAGGCCTTCTTCTGAAATCAAGGTGGAAGCCTTCTTAACCTCAGAGCTCCTGCATTCTGCATATGCTTATGTGGATGATGCCAAGGGTTGCTGCCAGTTGGGGCAGTAGCCAGCCTTCCTTTTCTCTTGGCTATAGGGGTCGAGGGCCTAGATTGCTGAGCACTCTGACCCTGATTCCGAAAAACATATTCTCCATGCCGGCGCCATTTTGGAACCTGGTTTGGCTGCTGCTGCCATTCTGGTACTTGGGTCTCTGCGGCTTTTTTCTCAAGGCAAAGCCTCCTTCCTTTGCAATTCTGAGGCTGCAAAAGGCAGAGAGCTGCCACCTCTTGTGATGCCCTCAGGCTATCCTTTTGATTGTCTGCTTCCTTCCCTGCAATGGAGATCCTTTTAACTCCATCTTTGCAGTCCACAGCTTTTCTGAGGTTTCTTTTCTGGTCAAACTCACTTTTTAAATCATCCTGCTTGGCTCTTTGCTCTTGATTATCAACATAAATCTGGCTAAAAGCCACCAGTAACAACCATGCCGCCACCCTAATAGAGACTGCTTCAAAATATCTCTTGAAAGATTAATCAGTCCGCCATGCTTAATCTCAGTCTTAGGCAAAGTCTCTGGGCACGAGCAAAATTCCGACAGACTTTTAGCCAATCCATAGCACAAATCATCTGGAGTCCAGTGATCAATGCTGTCCTTCTTTCCAGCAGAAACCTCCTCAGCCTGATCTTTACAGGCAGGCCTTCTGTCAGTCTTCTGGTCTAAGCTCTGACCAGAATCTGCCAAACAGAACAGCTGAAGCCGTTCCAGTGCTTTGCTTGTAGCTGACATCTCTGAATCTTTCCTATCTCTTCCCGTAGCCATTCCCAGAAGCTTGTAATCCACATGGTCAGGTTAGTCACAGCAATGACCCCACTTCTCTGGTACCAAATTCTGTCTTAGTTGCTCATCTATCGTTGCTAGGACAAATACTCGACACTCAAAATGAAGGAAGGAAAGGCTTATTTAGCTCACAGTTACTGGGGGTTTCAGTCCCTATTTGGCTGGCCCAGTGCTGAGTGACAGGGCAGAGAGCATTCAGTTCATGGCGGTGGAACAGCAACAATATGGTGGCAGAGGCAGCCAATCAATCAGGGCAGCCGAGCAACAGCTTAGTCTATCTTGTTGTCACTCTTTATATTACATTCAGGCTCTCTGCCTTAGGATATCCGCCCTAGACCACACCCATAGTGTCAGCCATACTCAGACTGATAATCCCATCAGTACTAAAATACAATCCCAGGGATCACGAATCAAGTCTCAATCTATAGAAGCCATGCCCCATGATTGCATGAGGCTTTGGGGGGACAACTAGACATAAGCTATAACACAAGTCTAACTTATTTACTAAACATGAAGGTCTCCAGTTTCATTCATTCTACACGGAGCTTGGGGAGGAACCTCCACACTGATTTCCCTAAGGGCTGCACTAATTTACATTCCCACCAACGGTAGGGGGCGCCCTTTTCCCTTGTGTCCTTTCCCGCGTTTATCATTTGCAGCCTCTTGAGGATGGCAGTTCTGACTGGGCAAGGTGGAGTCTGTAAGTACCTGTAATTTGCATTTCCTTAATGGCTGAAGATGTTGTATACATTTTTGTATACTTATTGACCACTTGTACAGTACTTCTTCTTTTGCAAAATGTCTGTTCAGTTCATTTGCCCAAGTTCTGGTTGTATTATGAGTCATTCAGATACCCTAGATACGACTCCTCTATCAGAAGAGTAGCTAGCAAAGGTTCTCTTTTAAAGTTTGTCACTTCACTCTTTTGTTTTGTTTGTTTTGCAGAACATTTTTTTAATTTGCTATAATCATACTTGTTGATTCTTAATATTATTTCCTATGCTTTTGAAATCCTATTTAGGCATAAAATTTTGGTTCTATTTTGTGCAGACATATTTCATTTCGCTTTTTTTATTAGTGCATTTTAATGACACAAGAAATGGGGCTCATCTTGGGAAACTGGTCAATGTATTTAACATACTTGATTATTTTCACACACACACACACACACACACACACACCTTTTTTGCTTGTACCAAAGCTTTAAGAGTTTCTCCTAAGGTTTCTTCTAGCGGTTTTAGTTTCAGTTTTTACATCTAGATTCCTAATCCATTATGGCTTGATTTTAGTATAGGATGAGAGATACGAATCTAGTTTCAGTCTTCCACATGTGGGTACTCCACTCTCAGCACCATTTGCTAGACACTCTGTTGTCTCTACAGCACATGTTTTTGGCCCCTTTGTCCCAGGTCAGATGCCTGGAAGTGCATGAGTGAGCTCACTGCAGTCCCTTCTGCTTTGTTCCATTATTCTAAGTCTGTTCCCTTGCCATTCAGGCTCTGTAGCATGACTGGAAATCTGGTATGTTGACGTCCCAGGCTTGTTCTCAGGTTGCTTTGGCTATTCTAGGTTTTTTCTGAGTCCATATGAATTTTAGGATTTTTTTTTTTCTAGTTCTGTAAAGACACTTTTAGTATTTGAACATGGACAGCACTGAATCTGTGGATGATGTCTGGGGACATGGCCATTTTCACAATAGTGGTTCTTCCTATCCATGAACAAGGGGTGCCTTTCCACCTTCCAGCATCTGCCTCAATTTCTTTTTTCAGTAGACTATAACTCTCCAGAGAGGCTTCTGCCACCTTGGTTAGATGGCTTCCTAGGGGTTTAATTTTTCTGAAGCTATTGAGAACACCATTAATTTCCAGATTCCTTTCTCAGTGGGTTCATTATTACAGTACAGGAATGCCTGGTGTCCGAGTCTGACTTTGTTCCTTTGCTTGGTGATGTTCAGTTATCGTGGTACTGTTTGTTGAAAAGATTATGTTTTCCCCATTGAATGGTTCTGGAACTCTTGTCTAACTATAAATTGACCATAAATGTGTGGATTTATTCCTGGGTTTGCAATTCTATCTCACTACCTATTTCTCCTAAGCCAGCAGAGCACAGTCTTAGTTTGTAGTTTTGAAATTGAGAAGTCCTCTAACTTTCCTTTTCAAGATTATTTTGTGTATTCCGCAATGCTTGCATTTCCATATGAATTTTAGGATTAGTTTGTTAATTTATGCAAAAACCCAGCTGGGATTTGATAGAGATTACACTGAATCTGTAGATCAGCATGAGTATTCATCTTAACAATATTAAGTCTTGTACTTGTGAATATGAGAAGACTTTCTGTTTATTTTGATCTTTTATTTCTTGCAATGCTATTTTGTTTTGAGTGACATCATATATTTCTTTTGTTACATCTGTCCTTAAATATCTCATTCTTTTTTGACATCATTGTATATGGATTTTTAAATTTTACATTTCATTGTTTACTGATAACTTTTAGAAATACAATAGATTTTAAATCTATTGCTTTATATCCTCCAAATGCATTGAAATCATTTATCAGCTCTACTAGGTATTTGTGTATGTTCCTTAGAACTTCCTGGGTACGTAATGTTGCCCACAAATAATTTCTTGTTTCCAACCTGGAACCTGGATACCTTTTTTTTTTTTTTTTGCCTGATTTCTCTGACACTTCCCTTCAGGTAGACATCCTTGCCCTATGCTTTATGTTACAGGGAGTTTCACCATTAACTATGGCTTTACTAAGAATTTTTTTTTTTTTTTTGTAAGGAAGGTAGATGGTGACCTTTTTCAAGTTAGGGAACTTGCTTCATGCAGTGGATCCTTGAGTTTCAAACTCAGTTTGTTCCCAAGGGCCAGTTACAACTTAAATTGTCAATTGAAGGCTCAGGCTCCTCCACACAACCTTCAGTCTCTCTCCTGCACGCAGGCAGATCTCAGTGTCCTTAGAATGACATTGGCTCTGGATTTCTCAATTAACCCTATACAGGGAAGGATATTGCAATATTCTTTCTGGAAGGGTTAAATTTGTATCTGAGGCCATCTGGACATACTAGTGGCTGGCATTCAGATCAGGATGCCACAGCAATCTGGAAGTGGATTCACTCACATCCACAGGCACTGATTGGGCTCATTCCCAACTATCAGGCCCTGATCTCTGGTGGTCTGAGGCTCACACTGATTAACAAGCAGGAAGCACAGAGGTAGAATGGCTTGTCAACTAGGGATTGGTTTATATAATGTGCATCACAATGACCAGCTATTCATCACAGTGACCATTCATCTCTGAGATAGGAGCAACCAGATCTGGAATAGGAACTACTACTGGGGCAACTAACAAACTGAAGTGTACTGGCTAGAAGGTGCAGTTTCTGACAATAACTCAAGATTTGGTTCATAAGTTAAAATGAAAGTTTTGGTCATAACCCAAGTTGTTTGTGTATCAGGTCAGTCATAACTTGAGGGCACACTATGTTCCTAGATAGCTGAATGTTTTCATTGGGAAAGGAAATTGGATTTTTTTCTGCTTCTATTTATTTATTTTATTTTATTATTATTATTTTTCATTTTATGAATTTGGTACAGGGTCTCACTATGAAGCTCAGACTTGTAGTGATTTTCCTGTTTTCAGCCTCCCCAGCTCTGGGATTATAGGTATGCACCACCACGCCCAGACTTGGTAGCAGGCTTCCTGAGCCCTGGGAGCAGGGCCAATGTGGCTTATGAGACTGGGGATCAAAACCTGGTCCCTTTGTTTGCCAAAGGTGGAGCTTAGTTTGCTAAGCTATCTTGCTGGCCCTTTGCTGCTATTTAAATGATCCTGGGTTTTGCCCTCTATTCTTTTGGCTTTTGTTTCTTTTTGAGACAGGATCTTGCTGTATTATGCCAGCTGGTCTTGAACTCACTCTGTAGCCCAGGTTAGCCTCTAACTCATGATGATCCTCCTGCTTCAGTCTTCTGAGTGCTGGGATCACAGGAATGGGTCACCACACCCAGCTGTCCTTTAGTCTATTAAGACAATATACATATATTAGTTGACTGCCAAGCATTGTGCCACCTTTGCATGCATGTCTGGGACAAATTCTACCCGGTTTATTGTGGAATTCTGTGCCTGTGTTTCATGGACCCCCAAGTGCCAGCATTTGGTTGGGGATTTTCATACGGGACATTGGTTTGAAATTTCTTTGTGATCTTTGGTTTTGGTATCAGGGTAGTGCTAGCCTCATTAAGAATGTTTGGAATTAGATAATTTTTCTTCTGCTATCAGAAAGAATTTATGGAGATTTGTTTTAGCTTTCTGAACATTTAGCAGAATTCACCAGTGAAAATATCCAGTCCCAGGCTTTTCTCTGTTGGGAAGGGATGGGCCCCTCAAGGGATGGGCCTCTGACTTACTCCAAAGTCTGTTTGGGCAGTTTTGGTAGGTCTGTGTCTTTAATGTATTTAAAATACAATCAATGTATTTAAAATATGATTTGTTGGTGTACAATTATTTATGTATAACTCTTTATAATCCCTTTTATTTTTGTAAAATTGGTAGTAATGTGCCCTCCTATTATCCTTAAGTTTAGTAATTTCATCTTTTTCTAATATTGAATTTTGATATTTATAATTTCAAATACTAATATTTTAAGTGCATATCTAGGGGTACCATCTGATATTTCATTACATGTATACAGTATACACAGATTAGATTAGTGTAATTTTTGTTTGTTTTTGGGACAGGATCTTCTTATCTAGTTGAGACTGACCTTGATCTCACTATGGAGACCATAGTGCTAGGCTGGCCTAGAACTCACAGCGATCCTCCTGTCTCAGTCTTCCAAGTGCTGGGATTATATAGGTATGCCACCTCCACACTTAGCAAATCACCATAATTAGGGTTTCTACTTGTTATCATTACTTTGTGGTTAAAGTCTTCAAGCACCTTTCTTCTGGTGCTTCATAAAATATACAATGGGTTATTATTATTTTTTTTTTTTGGTGGGACCAGGGTTCGAACTCATGACCTTGCACTTGACAGGCAGGCACTTGTGCCACTGAGCTATCTCCCCAGTCCCTAATGGGTTATTTTTGAGTACTGTGTTTTTTATCTTTTTCTTGACTAGACTAGTTGAAATTTTGTCAATTTTGTAGTTAAAAAAATCAAGGCCTGGTCTTATTGATTTTCTTATTGTTTCTCCATTTTCTATTTCATTTATCTACTCTCTAATCTTTATTATCTACTTCCTTTTCCTTGCTTTGGGTTTGGTTTGCTCTTGTTTTTCTACTTTTCTAGGTGGGAGATGGGGTTTGTATTGATTTGAGGTCTTTTTTCTTTTTTAACATAGACATTTACAGGTGTAAATTTCCCTCCGAGCACTACTTTTACTGAAACCGTAAGATTTCGCATGTTGTGGTTTTTGTTTTTCTTTAGCTTGAAGTACCTTCTAATTTCCCTCAAGATTTCTTCTTTGCCCATTGGTTACCTAGGAGTGTGTGATTTGATTATCATTTGTCTATTTGTGGATCTCCAAGTTTACTCAGATGTCTTTAAATTTCTTAGAGGTGGAGATTACCTTTCACTAAATGTGTTGTATTTTCAGCTATTATTTATTCAAGCATTTTTTGCTCCTTTTCCCCTTTCCTTTCTGTGACTTTCATTATGTCAATGAACTTTTATATATGCAGAGACACTCACTGATCACCCAACACAAAATGAAAATCATTCCCAATCCGCTTTCCACCCATCCACCCCTTGGCCCACTCTGGGGATGACTGCTAACTTTTACCGTGATGGATAAAGTTAGCAGGCATTGTCCTTATTGCTGTGTATCTTCCTGTTATAGGAACAAATCACTGTGTGGTTGATGGATTTTTATCTTTTGTGGATATGGTTGCCATGAACATTCCTGTACATTTCTTTCACAGAAGCAGACCAGAGGAAACTATGCATAGGAAGGTGACTTTTGGATTATAGGAACTGCCAGTTTCCCAAAGCATTGTTCTAATTGCAATTTTCCTTGTCAACTTTTGAGGGTTCTCTTCCTACACCAGCTTGCTGGCACTGTCAGCCTTTCTGATGCGAGCCCTACCAGCGGGTGTGTAGTGAGTGGTATCTCCTTGTGGCTTGAATCATGTTTCCATGGTGACTAATAATGGCCAGTGTGCTGTGGCTGTTAATCAGCTTTCTACATTCTTAATAAAATGCCTGAGAAGAGCAACTTAAAGGAGGAAAAGCTGCCATGGACTCATGGTTCTCGCGTTTTTCTGTCCATGATCTTCTGACCCCACTGCCTGGGGGGGAGGTGAGCATCATGGGGGAACAGCATATGGAGGAAGATGGTGCCTGTCTTGTGGTGGCCAGGACGCAAATACTGTAACAGAAATGGGGATGGGAACAAGACACACTCTCCAGGGCACACTCCTGTCACCTACTTCCCACATAAAGACCCCACCTCCTGGAGTGTACATCACCTCCCAGTGACACCATCAAACTATAAATGCATCAACATAGTAGTCCGAGGACAAAGACAGGGCCGACAGAATCCCTTCCCAGAGAACCCACCCCTGCTGCATGGGGACCACATCTTCCATATAAGCCTTTCATGTCTGGACATTTCAGATCCAAATCCAGAGGGCCAACTTGCATATTGGCAACTGGATATCCTCTTGCATTTTCAGTTAATCTGTATTTCTTTTGTTGATCTGTAGGAATTCTTTGTCTTCTGTATAGGTGTCCTTGGTTGGGTAAACATACTGTGAATATCTTCCTAGAGCCTGTAGCTTGTTGTTTCATTTTCCTATAGTTTCTCCTAATGAAATGTCCTTAATTTTAATGTAGTCATATATAACAATCTTTTCTTAGCATTTTTTTATTCTTTGAGTAAACATTGCCTATCCCAAAGTTATAAGGTTATGCTATATTTTTAACTTTTTACTTAAAATAATTTTAGAATTACAGATCTGCTACAAAAATAGGACAGGTTGGGGAGATAACTCGATGGTCTAAGTGCCTTCCTGGCAACAGTAAGGGCCCAGATTGGATCCCTAGTACTGCATGTTGTGCTGGCCCCGGAACCCCAGGAACACCATGCTAGCCACCAAAACTGGGTGTGGTGATGCACGCCTATAATCCCAGCACTGGGAAGGCTGAGACAGGAAGATTACTATGAGCCCAAGCTGAGTAGTGAGGCCCTGTACCAAATAAGTAAATGAACAAAATATTTTTAAAAATAGGACAGAGAATTCATATATTCATTTCATCACCTTTGCTTAATTTTAGTATCTTACATAACCACAATGCAATCATCAAAATAAGAAATATTTTTCTCTTAGGAATTTTGTTATTCTTTCAAATTAAGTTCACATTTCATTTCAAACAAGTGTATGGTGTGATGCATAGGTTACTTACCTACTTCTTTGTAATGTGGGTGCATATGAGCTGCAGCACTATTCCTTGAGACATAATTCACTTACATATGGAATCACTGGTCCCTTTGTTGAAAATCTTAGGTGCATCTGTTAACGGGTGCTGTGCTTTGTCTCACGAACCTATTTGTCTGTTGCTGCATAAGGACCTTGCAGACTTATTTTTTGTAACTTTCTAATAGGACTTAAAATCTGGCAGTGTAATTCCTCCAACTTTATTCTTTGATAAGATTGTCTTCGCTATTTCTAGTTTAATTCCAACCTACATGTCAGAAATAGATTTTCTTTGGTGAAACTGGTGGCTCATTAATCAACATAATGAATGTTAACGATGTTTAAAACTGAAGAAAGAAATTAATCTTCAAATTGAAAGGTCATACAAAGTGTGTAGCAAAATAAACCAGCAGAGAAGAAAAACAAGTCATAATTACATTCCAGTGACAGATCAAAATATGAAAAGATGAGGAAAAATCCTATTAGATACTAAGTAGAAAAATAACTATTTATAGGAAAAGAAATTCTAAAATCACAGTTCTCAGCAGCAAAAATATAGTCAAGAGGAAAACTAAACAATAAGACCTAAAAACTAACTAAGAGCTAGACTAACTATAAGTTTAGAATTCTATACCTAGCAAGACTGTCAGTCAAGATTGTGAATAAGGTATGTTTTTACACATACAGTTTTTCCTGTAGAAATCATTATAGGGTGGGTCATGGATATATGGCACAAATGACTGGCAAGTGCAAAGTCCTAAGTTCAATTCTGACATCCCCCCCCCAAACTTTATAGAGTGAATAAGAGAAATTATAGAATTATAAAAATTACATATTATGTAATATAAATACGAACCTACAAGGAAGATGAATCCAGAACAATTATGTAGATCAAGATATCTGCAAATATGGCTGAGAGAGAACAGCAGAGAAACAGCCTTTATGAGCTTTGGTGTCCAGACATTGGATTATAGCAACACACGGAAGAGAAGAAGGAGGGAAGTAGACCTCTGGAACCCAACAAGGATCTGAAATGAGAAGTGAAGCCCAGGGGGAGAGTGAAGAGAAAGACCTCAATACAGAAGAAGGAGGTGGGAAGCAGCACTTTCTCCCTGAGCCCTGAGTCATTGTGTAGAAGCAGCAGCTTGAACCTACAAGTGCATGGTGACTACCGGCAACCGCAGAGCCCTTCAAGGAGAAGTGCACCAGTGGAATGTAGCAGTAGACACAGAAGACTGGAGTGCCTGGAGAGTTATTTGGTTCACACATTGAAAATTATGATAGGATAGTAGCCAATAAACTCAATTCAGAGCACAGAACAGTTGCAGGCTGGCTGTACCTCGAAGCTTCCTGTATCAGGGTGAGGCAGATCTGAGTTCAAGTGAGCAGAAGGTCAAGGAGCCATGCTTAAGTCAGCAGGGAGCTAAGTTCAAGCCAGCAGAGTGGGCAGAGAGTTGCAGGCTGAACAAATTGGGCTCCTCACAGCCAGAATCTAGCCCAAACTTCCGTGGAACTAAAGGTGCAGGCTTTCTAAGATAACAACAAATCTACAACTGGTTGGCTGGGCATTAGTCAACACAGATCTCGGCTCTGTCTGCCTACTATGTACCAGTGACAGCAGAGACAGGCCCTGTAGTAGACTTTTTTTTTTCATCTTTGCTTCTCCTTTTCCTCTTCTCCTCCTCCTTGTTTTCTTCCTTCTCTTCTTTTTTTCTTTTGTCTTTTGAGATAGGGTCTCATCATACAGCTCAGATTGGCCACTTGAGGTTTTGGGAGACATTCAAGCATTAGCTCCTGGTCCTCCAAAGACACATGCACATCTCTTTATGAAAAAGGCATTTAGCCCATCTCTGTGAGTTGCTGAAGTTCTAAACAGTTTCAGCATTGCTAAAAAGTCAAAGTCCAAAGTCTCCTCTGAGATTTAAGAGAAAGTCTTAGCTACAAACTACTATACAATTTAAAAGGAAGTTAAGCCCTTCCAATATTCAATAGCACAAGTTACAAATGGAAATAATAAGGAATGGGAACAAAGTAAGTCCAAAATCCAGTGGGACAAACATTAATTTCTATAGTTCCAACTCCAGTATCTGAATCAATCTGTGGCAAGATGTGGACTCTGAGGGGCTTGGGTGACTCTGCCCTTATATCACTGCTCGTGGTTGTAGCTTCCAGGTCTTTTCTCTTGGGAAAGCTCTGCCTTCTCCTTGCAGTTTTCTCCAGACAATCCATGTTCCTGGATTCTCCAAACTTCTGGGTCTCCAACACAACTTGAATTCACAGTCACAGCTTCACACACTATTCTTTCAGGGGCACACTGCCTGGTCTCCCAGGCCCTCGTCTGAAATCTGGGAGGAAACCTCCCTTAACCCTACAGCTCTTGCATTCTGCATGCCCCTAAAACCATGTGGATGATTCCAAGATCTGCTGCCAGCTGGAGCAGTAGCCAGACTTTCTGTTCTGTTGGCTGTAGAGGCCCATTTCCTATGAACCAAATCTCAAAGAACAACTTCCATAGGTCCCCTCAACATTCTGGAACATGGTGCTCTGGGGCTTTCTTCTCAAAGTAGAGCCTTCATTTTTACAGTTACTGCAAAGTGGAGTCCTTTTGCTTCCTATGATGCATCTTTTCTATTCTCCTATTCCTTCTTAGCAATCAAGATCTTCCCAGAATTCTCTTCGTGGTCCATAGCTTTATTGGAAAAAAAATTTTTTTTTTAAAGAAAATCACCCTTACAACACAGGACGATTTTACTTTTATATAAGACTTAGAACACTTAAGTTGCCAATTAGGTGGTGAATGACAGAGCAACACGCCAGTTTATGCTATGAATTAATAGGGAATAGGTTTCAACAACTCAGATTCCTTCCCATTGGTCCTTACAAAGTGTGCTTCTCTGGGAGGAGCAGGCTGGTGTTTCAGTTGAACTCAGGTACCTTTCTCTTGGGCTTCTTTCTTTTTCTGATCATTTTCCTTGACATGTTTCAGGAAGCTATTATGCCTTTTTGAGTATTTAATATGTTCAATATCTACACTAATCCTCTTAGCAATTATCTTGCCCTTAACTTGCTTGTTTACAACAGTGCCAATAGCATGCTGGGTAACATTGTAGACTCCTCCTGTTTTGCTATGGTAACATTTGTGAGGCATTCCTTTTTGTACAGTACCCATTCCCTTGATGTCTACAATGTCACCCTTTTTATAGGTTCGCATGTATGTGGCCAAAGGAACCACCTCATGTTTTCTAAAGGGCCTGGAGAACATATACCGGGTCCTCCTCCTCTTGCCCTTTGTGTTAGTTATTTCGACAAATTACTGGAAGATTGCAGCTTTGGCCAAAAGGTGGAACTTTCTTTCTGCTAAATTTAAAATGTTTTAAATCATTGTGCTGTGCTCTGTACTCTTGCTTCTCAACATAGGTCTGGCTAAACTACGCTAGTAGTCACCATGCTGCATCCTCAGTACGACTGACTTGAAACTTCTTCTCTAAGATTAATTAAGCCGGGCATGGTGGCTCATGCCTGTAATCCCAGCACTTGGGAGGCTGAGGCAGGAGGACTGGTGTGAGTTTGAGACCAGCCTGGGCTACAAAAGTGAGCTCAAGGCCAGCCTCAACTGCATAGCGAGACCCCCTGTCTCAAAAAAAGACAAAAAAAAAAAAAGATTAATTAGTCTAGCGTCCTTAGTCTCAGTCACAGACAAAGTCTCTTGGCACAAGCAAAATGCAGACAAACCTTTTGCCAAGCCATAGCACACATCATTTGGAGTCCAAGAGCCATTGTGCCACTCTTCCCAACAGAAACTTCTTGAGCCCAGTCTTAACTGGCAGTCTGGTCTTCTGAGTTCTGTCCTGAATCCCCCATCTAGTACATTCTAAGGTTTTCCAGTTCTACTTTTTTATCCAGCATCTCAAAATCTTTCCAAACTCTTCCCACAAGCCAGTCCCTGAGGCTCCTGAACCACATGGCCAGGTATAGTCACAGCAATGACTATAACAAATTCTGTCTTCATTACTTTTCTCTTGTTGCTTTGACAAAATACCCGATACACCAGGTTAAAGGTAGGAAGGTTTATTTACTTCACTATTTGTAAAGGTTTCAGTTCACAATGAGCTGGCTCCAAGGCAGGGCAGATTTGCAGAACAGAGAAATTCATGTTAGATAGCAGGTAGCAAAGCAACAAGGGATGACATAAGCTCATTTTATCCCTTATATTTTATCTAAACTACTTAGGGTGGGTAGCATTCATCTTAATCCTAGTGCTCTTGATCTTAGCATTGGACCAAGGATTGCTCCCAGCATCACACATTCTATAACCAGCTACCTCTGAAAAAAACCCCATCTATGAGTCTATGAGACACTGAATAGACATCTAGAGATAAGCCATAACAGTCGCAGTAGAGATAGAAACAGCATTTCACAAAGCCCAACACCCACTGATGATAAAAAAAAGTACAGAAAACAGGCATAGATGGTCTTTTTTCTATTTTTTATTTTTTATGTTAATTTTATTTTGAACAGTAAAAATAGCAGAAACAAAGATAGAAAGAACAGTAACAAGTAAGAGTACATATAGTACAGACTTTCAAAATAAGAAAAATTTAACAATGGTTGCATTACATATTTTCATCATCAAATCAATATATATCAACAGACATAGATAGGTAAGACTGATCAAACAATAAAACATTAACACTGTCTTAGTTACTTTTCACTTGTTGCTGGGACAAATACCCAACCCTCAAAATGAAGGAAGGAAAGGTTTATTAGCTCACAGTTACTGGAGGTTTCAGTCCATATTTGGCTGGCCCAGTGCTCAGTGGAACAGGGCAGAGAGCATCCAGTTCATGGTGGCAGAACAGCAACAAAATGGTAGCAGAGGTAGCCAACCAAACAGGGCAGCAGAGAGCAACAGCAGAGAGCAACAGCTCTAGTCTATTTCTCTGTCTCTCTTTATATTGCATTCAGGCTGTCTGCCTCAGCCTCCCCCTTAGGCTACACCCATAATCCCAGAAGTACTGAGACACATAATCCCATCAGTACTAAAACCCATAATCCCAGGGATCATGGATCAAGTTTCAAACTCTAGAAGTGCCTGCCCCCTGACTCATAAGGCTTTGGGGGGACAACTAGACATAAACCATAACACCCCTGAATCTGTTTGCAGGCATTTTAATCTGCTAAGCTATTTGGCTGGCCCTCAATGTGATATGTAAGGTGTGGTTAAAAAAAAAAAAAGGCGAATATTTGTTTATTTATTTTTATGTGTTTAGTATAGCCTCTATAGGGCCTCACTACACAGATCAGACTCATAGTGATCCTCCTGTTTTTCAGCCTCCCAAGCGCTGGGATTACAGGCCTACACTACCACGCCCAGTCTCAATCACATCTCAGCGTGCCTCAGGGACAGAGCAAGCCGGCATGGCACCCAGTGATCAAACCCCCAGTCCCTGGTCTGCCCAAGCAGGCATTTTAATCTCCTGAGCTATCTGGGCAGCCCAATAACCTGGTGAATATTTGAATTTTAGAACTATTTCCCTTCATTTTAATATTCATTGTTCGGGGCCTGGCGGGATGGCTCAGTGGTTTAAGGCACCTGCTTAGGAAAGCTTAGGCAGCTACAGGGACCACGGTTCGATCCCCAGCACCACATGCTGCACCAGCCCTGCCCTTAGGGCAGGCTGAGCTGGCCATAAAAATAAATAAACAAACAAAAGTTCTGAAACAAGAAAAAAAATTAATATTCATTGTTCTTGCCACGTTCTGAAGCTGCTCTGGAAGTCTTTGGTGAAGGTTTCTTTGGTGAGGGTTTCTTTTCCATGGTCATTTTTGATTTGAGGAAGAGCTAAAGATGGTAAAAGATGCTAAATGGTCCGTGCTACGTTCAAATCTGTGATCCTCCTGCTTCAGCCTCCAGAGTGCTGGGATTATGAGCATGCACCACCATGCCCTGCTGAATGTTTACATTTCAAAAACTTTTTATAGTTAAGAACACACTGCTAACCCAGGCCTAGCGGCACACACCTGTCACTCCAGCACTCCGGAGGCTGCGGCAGATCTGTGCCAGACCCAGCGTGTAAGGTCAATGACGGCACATAGGAATGTTTTTACTGTGTCATGGACATTTAAAAAATTAACTAATAAGCCGGGCGTGGTGGCGCACGCTTGTAATCCCAGCACTCGGGAGGCTGAGGCAGGAGGATTGGTGTGAGTTCGAGACCAGCCTGGGCTACAAAAGTGAGCTCAGGACCAGCCTCAACTGCATAGCGAGACCCTGTCTCAAAAAGACAAAAAAAAAAAAAAAAAAAAAAAAAAAAAAAAAAAAAAAAAAAAAAAAAAAAAAAAAA
>PVJA010001403.1:48273-59836 GCA_004027025.1 Myocastor coypus | reverse complement strand
GGCCTCAACTGGGAAGTTGGGGAGAACAAGTGGGCTAATGAGTCTGAAAAATGATTTGTGCTTACTGGGAGAAGTGGAGTAATGCAGGCAAGTTGAGAGAGACAGAGACAGAGAGAGACAGACACAGAGACAGAGACAGCGACAGAGAATACCTCATGAGCCAGCTGGACCAAAGGCTAAGCTACAATGAAGACCCAAACCCAAGGCCAAAAGACTTAGGCCCAGCTATGAGTGCCAAGACTGGAAGGGAAAAGTGGGATATCTTTTCATTTCAAAGAGAGCAAGGAAACAAGACAGAGCCCAAACTCTCCTCCTGGCTTCAGGAGCCCCAATGTAGCCCCTGCTTGACATGCCCAGCCTGGCGCTGCCTGCAGGCATCTGAAAGCTGGAGTAGCTCCAGCCTGGGGTGAATGGCCAAAGTCCTGCCAAGAAAGTTTTACAGGAGAAACCAAATTACAAATTTTAACTAATTGGCAAATATACTTTTGGTTTCAGTTTGAGTTGATGTGCATAACATCAACTTTCTTTCTTTCTTTCTTTCTTTCTTTCTTTCTTTCTTTCTTTCTTTCTTTCTTTCTTTCTTTCTTTTTTTGTCTTTTTGAGACAGGGTCTTGCTATACAGTTTAGGCTGGTCTTAAGTTCACTTTTTGTGGTCCATGCTGGTCTCAAACTCGCATCAGTCCTCCTGCCTCAGCCTCCCAAATGCTGGGATTATAGGTATGCCCCACCATGCCTGGCCTATAAAACATTTCTTACACATTACAAAGTTTTGAATTTCTAAGGTTAGCGTATTCTTTACTCTGTTGTTTTAAAATAAAAACACTGAAAAAATAAAAACACAGGCCACGCTGGGATTACAGGTGTGTGGATTATAGGCGTGGTGACACACACCTATAATCTCAGAATTTGGGAGGCTGAGGCAGGAGGATCATTGTGAGTTTGAGGCTAGCCTGGGCTACTTAGTGAGCTCAAGGCCAGCATAAACTGCATAGTGAGACCCTGTCTGAAAAAGACACACAAAATAAAAAAATAAAAACACCGACTCAAGGTTACTCAAAAGTCTGCTGAAAATGGTGCCCTGAAGTTTGTTGTACAAGGTTATAGTAAGTAAGAGAGGCTATAAATGTAAGAAGTATATTTTTGGTACAAGAGGATTCTGTATGATAAAAGTCTTGTCCTGCTAAAGAGATAAGAGGAGAGCTAATGACAAAACTAAAATGCTTATGTGCATTGAGGAAAACTTATGGCAATAGTTTATCGAAGAAAAAAAAAATATATGGTCATTTGGTGGAACTTAGTCGGTTCCTTCTAAACACTCTCAGGAGGGAAGTGGTCAAATCCACATGAGATTACCAGTCAAATAATAGCCTTTAGAAAACCTACATATGATGTTTGTGCTGTATGTTACTCTATTCAGTACTAAGATGAGCATTTAAGTGTGTTAAAGAAAAAATAAGTCATCGTGATCATCCCACTGAACCATCATGTGTGGCCTTTTTCTAGATTTTTTTTTAAAAATGTATTTTGTACAGGGTCCTAATATGCAGCTTGGGCTCACATTGATCCTCTTGTTTTCAGCCTCCCCAGCTCTGGGATTACAGGCATGCACCACCACACCCGGACTCAGTCGTCAGCTCAGTATGCCCAGGGGCCAGTGTGCCTTGAGGCAGGACTGGCATGGCATGCAGTGCCAGGGATCAAACCCTGGTCCCTGAGTATGCCTAAGCAGGCACTCAGTCCACTGAGCTATCTTGCTGGCCCTTATGTGTGGCTTTTGATCTCGAGTTTTCTTTGTAAAACTATATAACTGTTATCTGTTACCATTTTACAGGATTCATCTACTAGGACAATCAAATTTGAGAAGAAATAATAGTCCTTCACTTTACATTTCAAAGAGCTTGATATTTAAATAAAATTATAATAATTAAAGCCACAACCAAAAGGAAAGTAATCGATTGGACCCTAAAAGAGGCTAAAGTATTTAAACAGACTAAAGAGGCTTTAGTCTCTGCCCCAGCCCTCAAAATCTCAGATGTAAGCTGCCATTTCAACCTGTTTGTTGATGAAAAATGGCATGTCACCTCAGAGTCTTCATTCAAATAGTGGGACTCTGAGAAGGCTAGTCACCTACCTAAAACTCTGGACTTAGTGCCAAAATGGCGGCCTCCCCACTTGCAGGCTCTTGCTGCCAATGTCCTCTTGATCAACATGGCAGACCTACTGACTTTGGATGGGACTTGCCCAAGTGCCTAGTGATGCCCTTGTGCTCCTCAACAGTCAGAGGCTCTAGAACAGCCTCATCATTCAGCACCAAGGACTGCTTGTTGGAAATTCTCCACTTACCTTCTAGCCAGTTACAACTTTAAATCCAAGCATCTGCATGCCCACAGAGCTTGGACAACTAGACCATGATTACCTTCTCCTGAACAATGGGCTCTTGGCCAGCTGACCTGATACATGCAGCCTCTAAGAGACACTGAGCACGTGCCGCTCACAGATGGAGGTAAGTCTGTTAAAAGTGGACAACATAGGATTGGCTCCTGGCAGGGACCCTTCCCCGAACTCATAGAATGGGGAAGTCCACTCAGTGAGCCAAGCTCTGGACAATAATACTCCCACCTAGAATACAACACATGGGACCCATACTGTCCTCCAACAAGTTAGTCCAATTTTGGGGGAGGACTGTTGACTCTATGTGCTCCTCACTATCTTATTAACTTTAGGACTGGCCCCAACTGTCTCTTGGCTTAACACTACACATGTGTCAGCCCACTTACTCCAAGCCTGCCCAGTCCAAGAAATAGGAGAGTTTAAAAACATTCAAAATTCCATTCACATCCTCCAAGAACAGATTGACTCTTTAGCCATGGTTGTCTTATAAGACAGAAGGGCCTTGGATCTCTTAACCACTCAGCAAGGGGGAATTTGCCTCTTCTTGGAAGCAGAATGCTACAGTTATGCAAACAAGTCTGGAATAATCAGAGAAAACTCCCAAAAACATCTTGAACAATGGGCACAAAGAATACAAACTGGATCGTCTTGGTGGTGCTTTGTGGAGTTCTTCCCCAATGGCCTGGGCCCCTAATAGGACCCCTAATGACACTCATGCTAATTCTACTCTTAGGCCCTTGCCAGTCTATCTTCTGACCTGATTTCTTTTTTTCTTACTTTTTTTTTTTTCATGTATTTAATACAGGGCCTACAGGGTCCCACCACATAGATCAGTCTCACAGTGACATTCTTGTTTTCAGCCTCCCAAGCACTGGAATTACAGGCACACACAGTCATGCCCAGTCTCAATCACTGTCTCAGTGTGCCCCAGGGGTAGGGCGGGCACTGCATGTGGTATCAGGGATAGAACCCAGGTCCCTATACTCTGCGTAAGCTCAGTCCACTGAGCTATCTGGCTGGTCCTCTGATTTCTTTCTAAGTGTGTTGAGACTATGCTTGGCCAATTGCTGTTACAGACTGCTCCAATTTATGACCTCCTCTCTTCAACAGAAGATGAAGCTTTGGGCCAGCCAGATAGCTCAGTGAACTGCAGTGCCTGCTTAGGCAGAGCATAGCAGCTGGGGTTCAATCCCCAGAAGGCCATGCCGGCCCCGTCTCCAAGGCACGCTGGGACTCGATTGAGTCTGGGCGTGGTGGCACATGCCTGTAATCCCAGCTCTTGGGAAGTTTAACACAGATGGGTCACTATGAGTGTGAGGCCCTGTAGACCTTGCACTAAATACAAAACAAAACAAAACAAAAGAGAGAGAAGAAGAAAAGAAGATGAAGCTTCTTTATAACCAAAATAACGAGGCAATGTGATGGAAATTTTAAAAATCAACTAATAATAGGACACCGTATTAGGACAGAATGGGATCCTCTAGCCTACCATGTAGTTCAACAGTTAAACTCAGTCAGCCATGACTGTATATTTATTTATTATTTATTTATTTATTTATTTATTTATTTATTTATTTGTCTTTTTGAGACAGGGTCTCGCTATGCAGTTCAGGCTGGCCTTGAGCCCAGACTGGTTTCGAACTTGCACTGATCCTCCTGCCTCAGCCTCCCGAGTGCTGGGATTACAGGTGTGCGCCACCACGCCCGGCTCAGCCGTGACTGTATAAAAGCAGCAAACTAGGCAAAGCCTGACCCAGCACAGTTCAACTGAGTTTAGCTGCACAGCCTGTGCTTTCTAGGGACAACAGATGACCAATGCTGTTACTCACTTACTTCAAGGGCTCTCTGCTCAGCAATGAGAGCGGGCCAACGCTACTCAGAGGAGACTCACCACGCTTTCAAGCTTCTGTACTTCTTGCTTATAAACCTATATAACCAATTCCAAAGCCAGCTCAGGGCTGATGTTTTAAGAGCGAGCCCCATCAGCTTGCTGGTGTAATAAAGTTGGTTGCCTTTCACCCCTTGGTGTAGACAGTCTTCTGTACGGCTTGGTACCAGGTTCCGTAGCATTTTGACAGAAATAGTAGCAAACAGTTGATCAATGAGGGGTGATCAAAAACTCTAAGTGCTTAAATAAAAATGATATTATAGTAAAAGGTACAAGGCTATGGATCCCCCTCAAAATCCTCAAGAATCCTTCCCTACCTTTGAGCACATTTATTCCATCATTCTTAGAAATGTGTTTTGTTTTGTTTTGTTGAGACAGAATCTTATTATTTAGTTTGGGCTACCTTGAACTCACTATGGAATCCTGCCTGGATTTGAACTCTTGGTGACTCTCCTGCCTCAGTCACAGGGGTGCTGGGATTACAGATCTATGTCGATATACCTGGTTTAGCAAGGTGTCTTTTATTGTTCTTTAAAACAAACATTCAAGCCGGGCGTGGTGGTGCATGCCTGTAATCCCAGCACTCAGGAGGCTGAGGCAGGAGGATCGGTGAGAGTTCGAGACCAGCCTGGGCTACAAAACTGAGCTCAAGGCCAGCCTGAACTGTACAGCGAGACCCTGTCTCAAAAAGACAAAAAAATAAAAATAAAAATAAAATAATAATAATAAAATAAAATAAAACAAACATTCAGTAGGATGTGACCACACATTACCTGCAATCCCAGCTCCAGAGGCTGAGGCAAGAGGATAACAAATTCCAGTCAGCAATTTAGTGAGGCTTTCTCAAAATATGACAAAATAGAGTTCAGGATATAACTCAGGGTGAGAGTCCTGTGCTCAATTCCTGCGATGGGGGGCAGGATTCCTAAGTATTCAAGGAGAGGAAGTTCATTGCTTCTTATTCTAATTCTCCAACATGTGTGGGCTCAACACATCTGGACAGTCTAGGAAATGAATGTTGCTAAGTTCTTGGGACAATCCTCTGTGCATTGTGTATAGTTTGGTGTTTATTTGGGGACTTCTGTGACCTTGTGGAATTTATATTAACCTCACCAGAAAATAAAATAAAATGAAAACATAAAATCAACAACAATGGCGCACGTCTATAATCCCAGCACTTTGGAAGCTGAGGCAGGAGGGTCAATGTGAGTTCAAGACCAGCCTAGGCTACAAAAGTGAGCTCAAAGCTAGCCTGAACCTCATCGTGAGACCCTGTCTCAAAAAGACAAAAAAATAAACAACAAAATGAAGCCCCACCCTCTCCCTTCAGCAATAGAGTTGTCTGGACCTCCAGTAGCTACAGAAGGTTGCTGGCAAGGTGAAAGTCCCTGCGGCTAATACCCAGGGTGTACTCAGAATAGAGTTGGGAGCTCTCCCACCCTGGCCCTGGCAAACTGGCGGAGTGCGTGTGTGCCTGTGTATGGCATGCAGAGCATTGCCATCCTCTGAGAGCACAAATTGGGGCTTGGCTACTTCTCCGGAGGGATGGGCCTGTCACAGAGGCTGCAGACCACCTACAGGATCCTGTGTGTGCTGGACAAAGACCGAGGCCCCTCCCCGATGTGACTGAGCCTGCTCAAGTTTAGAGTCTGATCCAGGTCACCACCTGCCCTTCCATCCTCAGGTGTTCGTTTGATTTTTATCTATTTATTTATTTATTTATTTATTTATTTATTTATTGTCTTAGAGAGCGCTTGTGCGCTTTATAGTTCAGGCTGGCTTCGAACAGTCAGTAATCCTCCTTCTTCAGCCTTGGAATGCTGGGATTACGGGCATGTGCCACTAATCCCAGTGAGTCTTTTTCCCACCCTGTTCTGGGCGGGGCGGGTGGTGAAGCACAAGGACCTCTCATTGGGTCGCCTGAGTCCAGGCCTCACCCAGAAAGGGTGGGGTAAGGTGGGAGGCTGACTCTTAAAAGCCGGTTGCCTTCCTGGGCTGGTGTCCGCTCAGCCCTGGACTTGAAGCAGACATCTCGAAGCGCGTTTTCAGCTGCTGTTGCTCAAACGTCAACTCTTCGAGGGACGTGGCTGTAGAGGAAAATTCTAGGTGAGCCAAGTGGGTGAATGGTGGGCCAAAATAACTTCAGGCTGGTGGGATGTGTAGGGCTAGGGTTCCTGGAGGAAGTAGGATGAAGGGAGTGTGCATCTCTGCCCCCAAGCTCGGGGTTACCAGCTGGCTGTTCCCTGAATTGATTCTCCTTCTGTCCAGTCAGCTCCCCTCTCCATCCCACCCCACCCTACTTTCTCGATGGAGGTGGTCAGGAGACTGATAGTTCACTCCCTGTATCCCTACCTTTGTAGTTCTCTCCGTGGACCTGTCCCTTTCAGCCCGGAGCTTAGCCCTGCCTCTTAGGAGCTCAGCCCAACATCCATGATGCTTCCTCCCTTTCCTCCCCCTACCCTAATCCCATGTTAATCTCAATTCTCACCGATTCTTCCCTCAGAGCTGGGGCAAAGAGATTTCATGCCCACTCCAGGTGTCCTGACACCTCTACGCCGTCCAAGAGTGTGGAACTGAAGGAAGGTATTTGAGAGGTAAGAGTGAATCGTCTGATATTTCCAGTTGTGCTAGAGATAGTGTATATTCATGGGAACCATTCATTGAATATGGGTGTTGTTCAGGGACAACGTTATAACTGTCTGCACTGGGTATCCAGCCATATCTCCAGCTCTTTTTAAATTTTTATTTTAATAGGAACTTGCTAAATCGCTAATATCCGTGGAACTCAAGGTTGCAGTCCTCCTGCCTCAGACTAGTAGACTGCTCGGATTACCAACAGAGCCACTAAGTACAGCTGGTAACTTCCTCCTTTTTAAAATTTTTTACTTATTTATTTATTTGATACTTGATGTTGTATGGAGCAAGCAAGCAGGCAGAAGCGGAAACAACATGTGCTATGCTGTTACCGAGCTGGGAGAATTGCAATGGATGTATCAAATGCATTTTCTAACTGGTACAGTTTTCCATTTATGATGGGTCCATTGGAAGGTCTCTATAATGGTAAACCAAGGAGACTCTTAATTTATTCTGTGACTTGTTTATATTTGTCATTTGCTGGTTGTGCTGTTGAGTGTTTTGTTGTAAACTGATAAGCAGTTCATATATTAGAAGTATTATTAGCTCCTGTCTGCCATATGTTAGAAATTACACCCCCCCCCATTTTGTGGTTAGTCTTGATTTCAGACATAATCATTTTGTATTTTTATCCTTTTCACCAGACTTTTAATTTTTAAATAGCTAATTTCATCTGTGTAGTTCTGATCTTAGCATCATGCACAAAAAGCCTTCTCTCTCACAGTCCTTTTTTGTTTGTTTTTGGAAGTAGCTAGCAAGTTTTGTGCATTCAGTACTTAAAAGATATGTTGAACTCACAAGGGGTGCTCATATCCTGGGCTATGCGTCCTCCCCTGGCTGTTGGGCTCCTGAACCACTGATTTCCTCTTATACCACGTCTCCCATTTTACTAGATGTGATTGTTGATTAGGCTGTTCAGAACATCCCAGAACATCTCAGGAGCTAGCTGGGATGACACTTAGGATTATGTGGGGAAGAAACTCAGTCAGGATGGGCTGCTCCACGCACTCTTCCTAGCTGCCTGCCTACTAGAACATGTTCTCATGTCCTGATCAACCCCTCATAAGCTGGATGTCCCCTAACTCCAATGCATGTTCCATACAGCTAACCTACCAAACAACATAGATTGCCTTAGTTGACCTTAAACATGCTCATGACATTTACATTGGCTTATGGATGGGCAATTTTTTTTTGTCTTCTTGACACAGGGTTTTGCTATGTAGTTGAGGCTGATTTTAAACTCTTTTTGTAGCCCCAGCTGGCCTTCAGCTAGCGGCAGTCCTCCTGCCTCAGCCTCCTCAGTACTGGGATTACAGATGTGTGCCACCATGCCTGTCGTCATCTAGATTTTTAATTGCTTGCTAGTTGATGGGATTTGAGAATTGGATTGAAGGTGGCAGAATGGGCTGGAAAGGCCTTCCCATCATGGAAAGGGAAAGGCCATTTGTATTTCTGGCTTTGCTGGTCCCTGTATGGACTTGAGCCATTTGGAGTGTTTGCGTTTTCATGTTGTGATGAGGTGGTGGGAGGGAGCCATCCGGCCACAGACATGCTGGGTGCACTTGCACTCTGCCCTTGAGCTCCGCTCCCAAAACCAATCTAGAGCTGCAGTTTTTCTCCCTCCTTAGCAGGGCTCCAAAGGCTTGGCCACCAGTATTTCTGTGTTTGGGTTCTTTGTAATTTGCAGAGAAGGAGATGGAGAAGGATCTGATGTACCCTTGCTTTGCTATTCCAAGAAAATACCTCATAAGGCTGCCACACATCCTCCACTGCCTAAAGCCACCGTTCCCGTGGGTGGAGGCCCTCCCCCTCATCTTCCTTATGACAGGCTAAGAACTTGCCTAGACCCTCCTTGCCCTTCTAACCACTTCTCTGCCCATCCCACAGACATCAAGGAGCTGCCCAAGGTTGCCGTGAGAGCTGAAGACCCCGCAGCATGGAGATGGAGATGGGCATGCCTGAGAAGGAAAAGGCAGAGCAGGTCTCTCTCAAGAGCAGGGACTACCGCAACCTCCACTCTGTCCACTACTGTCTAAGGAGCTTCTGCACCTGTCAGCCAGAAACTGCCCCGACCCTGTGGCCTATGGCGATGGGTCCCCAACCCTTCTCCACCTGCTGGAGGCCCACACCACAGGACCACCTCAGCCCTTGCTCTTACAACTGGATGCCCTCTGGTCCTTATGTCCAGATAGCGTGTCCACTGCTGGCTGCCCCAGAGCCTGTAGCTTGGAGGGGTTCCTCTAGCTTTGATCCCTACACAGGCAGCCAGCACTCAAGTGCCCTGCACCCCAGTGTGCCTTGTGATCTCAGGAGATTCCCATGCTCAGCTTGTCCACCCCCTCCCACTCTGGCTGGGGACACCTCTAGCTACTATCTTCAGCTGAACCCCCAGCCTCTAGCTAACTCATACCTCTGGGACATAGTGGGGAACCCAATCCTAGGGTTTCCATACTGGAAGAGGCACAGAATCTCCTCCTTGGACCAGGGCTCCAGGTTGAGCACCCCAGAAGTGCTGCCCTCCAGCAGCTCTCAACTGTGGTCCTGGGCCATGTCCCCCAACTTAGACCCTGAGCCTCCCACCTCAGACTCTGAGCCTGAGTCTCCTACCTCCACTCCACTGTACCCTCTGTCCCTGTACTCTGTCTCAGACCCTGACCCTGAGCCTGAGCCTGAGCCTGAACCTGAGGCCCCCATCTCAGACTCTGAGCCTGAGTCTCCTGTCTCCACTCCACTTTACCCTCCACCCCTGTGCCCTGTCTCAGACCCTGACCCTGACCCTGACTCTGACCCTGATCCTGACCCTGAGCTTGAGGCCACCATCTCAGACTCTGAGCCTGAGTCTCTTGCCTCCACTCCACTGCACCCTCTGCCCCTGTCCCCTGTCTCAGACTCTGAGCCTGAGTCTGGGGACACCTCTAGCCACTATCTTCAGCTGCCCTGGTTCCCCATCCCATACCTGGAGCCGCAGCCCCCCATCTCACCTCCGCCTCACTGCAGGGCCCGCCGTTGCCTTTTCCAGTCCTAGTCAGTGTTGCCTGAGGCCTGGCGTCTAGACATGCGCAGTGTGAGCTGTTCACACTGTCCAGTCCATGCCCACCCCACTTACATTTCTCCACCTTCATTCTTCCCTTGTGCCCTTCAGCCCCCATGGATACCCTTTGCAGCCCCTGCCTGGCTAGCATGCCAGTGCATTCAAATATGCTACTCCTAACAGTGAAGTGAGTTTTATGTACTTATGCTTTTAAGTTACATATGTAATGGACTATAGAAACTGTTCATTTGCTCTCTACTGGTCAATAAAGGTTTAAAATTAATACATTTTTTTTAGTTGATTGATTTTGCCTTCATCAGAATGGATTTCCAGGTATGGCACCTGGATACCCACTGTCTACCAGCCCCTGCTCTGCTGCAGCCCAGCCACCTTGCAAGGTCCTGAGTCCTACAGGTGGCATCCACTCTAGCACATGGACCTGGGAAACCCAGATCTCGTACTCTTGGTGCTTCCTCTAGGACTGTGGTGCCTCTTTAGTTCAGTGGGTATAAAGGGGTCTACTAGCTCCTGTCCCTAACACTTAGGCCCTTCATAGGCCATGTTCTTCAATCTCCCCTTCACTTGCTGTCTTGGAACTGGCAGGATGTGTACATGTTCTTGCAAAACTATGGATTGGCTTTTTCTTTTAGTACTGGGCGTTGGTCCTAAGGTCTGTGCCTTGGACATTTTAATTTTTTTAATTTTGAGACAGGGTCCTGCTAAGTTGTCCAAGTTGAACTTTAATTTATAATCCAATTAAATAAATCTTATATACTATAAATTCTGTTTCTTCTTACTTTTCCTGTTAATATACTTTAAAGCTGTGCTTGCCTGGATGTATGATAATGTGTTTCATTTATGTTTTCAAATTTATTAACAAAACCTTAACTATTGTTTCATACTCTTATTACCTGTTGTATCCTATTTTTCTTCTCTACTATTATTATTATTATTATTATTATTATTATTTTGTCTTTTTGAGGCAGGGTCTCGCTATGCTGTTCAGGCTGGCCTTGGGCTCACTTTTGTAACCCAGGCTGGTCTTGAGCTCACACCAATCCTGCCTCAGCCTCCTGAGTGCTGGGATTACAGGCATGTGCCACCACACCTGGCTTCTTCTCCACTATTGTCTATATTAAAAGAGGATAATCTTACCATGGGATCTTGTCTAGGGGTCCAGGTGCTTAAGATTTGGTCCCATACATGGACCTATTAGGAAGTGGTGGAGCCTTTAAGAGGTGGGGCCTGTAGGAGAAAATGAGGTAACTGGGGGGAGCCCTCTGGAACCCCAACCTCCTCCTCCTTTTGCTTCCAGGCAATGGCTTCCCTGCTATGATCATTAGCCCAAAGTGATGGGACTGACCCATCATGGACTGAAAGCACTCAAAACTGAGCCAAAACAACCCTTTCTTCTTTATAAGTTGACTTAGCTCAGGTATTTGTTACAGTAACAGGAGGCTGAGCAACATGCTACCGATTTGTCTATTTCTTTGGAAAGTATTTTTAATTCATTGCTTTTGGTTTTTTTTTTTTTTTTTTTTTTTTTTTTTTTTTTTTTTTTTTTTTTTTTTTTTTTTTTTTTTTTTTTTTTTTTTTTTTTTTTTTTTTTTTTTTTTTTT